>CAJHQP010000788.1:0-152680 GCA_905132765.1 Moricandia arvensis | reverse complement strand
CTGTAAGGACTCTAAAACCATATAAAATGCATAATAAGGACTTAAAAACCGTATACATATCATCGGTAAAATCATGTAAAGACCATGACATACTATTGTGATTCGTAAGATAAAGTTTATATGTGTTATATTAAAGTCAATATGATAAAATAAACTGATTACTTTATTTATAATAAATGATTCCTTTACTCCATTATCCGTCCCACTACCCCGACCATTGATAAGGATTGTATCAATGCTCGATGTTTGATACTCAATCTTTTCATTTAGAGCAAACTAATGGCTCTTGATCATTAGACAATGCATTCAGATGCAATCTTAAAATCATCCCTTCAAGCTCATCATATTCCTTTTGATCATTGTGACCAAGTTCGGCTTGCCCGAATGGTAAGCGATGTCTAGGTCATAATTGGCCACAAATTCCATCCATTTTTGTGTCTTTAGGTTTACTCAAGCTGAGTGAAGATGTATTTGAGGGTCTTATGACCGGTAAAGATCTGCTCTTGGGCTCCATATAAGTATGAACGCCGAATCTTCAGGGCGAACACCACCGCCGCCATTTCAAGGTTATGGGTTGGGTAGTTCCTCAATATCCCGGATGCATAGGAAATGACCTTGACTTTTTCATCAGAACACAACCAAGCCCATTTGTATATGCGTCAGAATATACTGCACAGGGATCGTCCGCTTTTGGTAACGATGAGACCGGTGCACTGGTTTACATGTCCTTTAACCTAGAGAAACAACTCTCACCTTCCTCCGTTTAAATGAATCTCACTTCCGTGCCAGTAAGTTGATTCATGGGTTTAAACATACTCGCAAACCCTTTCACGAATTTTTTGGAGTATACAGCCAATCCGAGGAAACGCCTTACCTTGGTGTCATTCTTTGGCCTTGGCCTTGGCCTTCTTTTATAGATTTAATCTTCTCTGGATACACCAAGACTCCATCTTCGTACACAATGTGTCATGGGACCCATTACTCCTTTTCCAAAATCTACAATTGTTTAGTTTGGAAAAGAGTTTTTGTTCCCTTAGCCATTCAAGCACGGGTCGAATGTGACCTCAATGAGATTCATGATCCTTTGAGTACACGAGCATATCATCAATGAAGATGATCATAAACTCGTCCAAGATATCTCAGATATGCAATTCAACATTTTCATGAATGCTGCTGGAGCGTTGGTCAGTCCAAATGGCATGACCACAAATTCATAGTGACCATACCTCATCCTGAACACTGTCATCTGGACATCACTTGGCTCTTTCAGAATTTGATGATAACCTGATGCCAAGTCGATCTTGGAAAACCAAGTCGCCCCTCTCAGTTGGTTTAGGCAGGTAATCTATCCGAGAGAATGGGTACTTGTTCTTCATAGTAACCCGGTTCAGTTCCCGATAGTCTATGCAAATACGAAAACTCCCATCCTTCTTTTTGACAAGGAGAACTGGTGCACCCCATGGCAAAAACTTGGCCATATAAATCCTTTTTCAAGAAATTCCTCCAATTACTTATTTAGCTCGGCCATATCTGACAGAGCCATTCTATAAGGTGCTTTGGACAATGGAGCGGTTCCTGGTTTTAGCTTGATCGTGAATGAATCCAACAGATCAGGCGGCGAATCCGACAAAGACCAGAACATAGCTTTGAACTCATTGACCACTGCAATCCTTCCAAGGTGAACACCCCAACTTTGGTTGAGGTGAATGTTTCCAATAGGCTTCACAACCCTTCCCCAACATCTGTTCTGCTTGGTTAGCGGAGACCATAAAATCCTCGAAGTATGCCTTATTCCTTGGAAGTCAATCGGTTTAGTTCCACTCTCAAACCATACCCGCACTCAGTGACAGTCTAGGGTGGCCTGATTCTTTCCCAACCAGCTCATGCTTAAGATCACATCTTCATTTTTAAGGCAGACTATCACTATCACTTAGTCAACATGCATACTCTTGCCTTGGATCACAACCAGATTGTTCTTAACCAGCCCTAGCGAATGCATGACCTGTCAACCGGCTGCATTTACTATGCAAAAAAATCCGTCCTGTTCCTTGTGGAACCTTAACTTTCTGATAAAATATGGGCCATCAAAGCTATGTGTTGCCCCTGTATCAGAAAGTGCGTCTGTATTCATACAATCAGTACTTATGGTCCCTACAAATCATTTTATAGGCTAAGTATCTACCCATTTTATGTTTCATCCAATGTAATGCAGTAAAAGAATTATATAAGGGATTAGTGTCGTACCAGTTATCACTTGGATGTTACAAGTCTCGCCAGTCTCCTTCAAAAACAAACACATGTTGTGCCATGGTCCGCCCATTGACTTGCGCCGACCTGACTACATCCACACGGTTCCTATTTTCCTCCACTTGCAACTTTAGGCATTTTCCCTTGAAATGCCCAGCCTTTCCTTAATACTTACAGGACTTAGCATCATATATCGTCACTTTTCCTTGCCGTTGATCCATCTTAGGACAGTTTTGGGTCGCATGGTCCTTGCCGCCTGACATGTGTGCTTTTATCGTTCTAGCATGGTATAAGTATCCTAAGCAAATAACTATCAAATTAACCCTAGTCTTAACACACAAGACTCTGTAAAGACTATCGATCAATGGTAGGCATGTGTGGTCAATCGATAGTCGCAATCCAATATCAACTGATGGTGCCTCTATGGTGTCGAACGATGGTTGTCTCAAACAAAGTAAAACTCGAAATAAGTAGTACTATAAGTAAAAACGAAATAAAAACTCACTAACAGTGGGTTGCCTCCCACTCAGTGCTTGGTCATAGTCTTAAGGTCGACTTTGTGAACTCTCTGACTAGTATGAAGTTGGATCAACACTTGGGAAACAAGCGTCTACATCTTATTTGCTCTTTTGAAACCATGTACTAACGAAGCTCCTTATTGCCTCATCTCCTCTGGTTTTCTCATTCCTTGTATCTATTCTAGCAAACGCCATGGTATGCATTCCCTCTTGTAGTTTCTTAATATTGCGATGTAGCATTCTAAATCCTCCAATTGCTGAGAAATATCTTTCTTCATCAGTCTTTGAGAAAATACAATCTCACCGAACCTATCTTCCAATTCTATCTCTGATGCCGTCTTCTGTTCGTTATCTTCAGTGTGGATCAAAGGCCTGGTGTTGCCGTCGATCGATGCCAGTTTGTTTGCCCCAATTGCATGCTGTCTCTGAATAGTATCCAAATCTTGCTTCATCTCGTCCATGCGTGCAGTCAAATCGGTAAGGCAGTTTTCTATAGGATAGTAGACATCATCCATCCTCTTGTAGAAATCATCCAGTGTCATCTCTTGAGTTCTGTAGATCGCATGCACAATATCATCAATCTCTTCTATGTTATATATTTGTTGATCCTTCTTCGACATAGCGATCTTTGATGCATGTTCTGGTAAATATATGTAGCTATGCTCAAACAAATTAGTTCTCTCTAGAACTGCTCTGATGTCTTCAGCTTGCACATTCACTAACCTTCCACTTGTAGCTTGTGCATTACCATTCTCATCTTTGTAGATTCCATACTCATCTTTCTTTTCCCAGCGAAAAAGTCTATTGCCCTCAGAATCAAAAGCTCTTGTACCTTGCTCGAAACGCCATTCGATCAATTACTTGTTGTTTCTTTCTATCGATGGATGCTTGGAAGTGTATGGAATATTATGGATCGGCTCGTTCTTCTGTTCCTCATTGTCGATCGATGCTGTATGATTTGTCTTGATCGATGGCTGCTGTTGCTGTCCAAATAAAGTACTCTATCCATTAACCATAATAACAACATCTGCTACATCCTCTTTAGACAAATGTAGAAATCTCCCATAAAGAGCACGTGCACGTCCCTATGGGTATCTAAAAAATCCAAACTCATCTGGTCTAAGGTTCCCAATATTTGTCTCTTCTGCTCCAACTTCATGTTCTGGTTCACGTCTGATGTCATTCGAAAGCCATGAGTAGAATGTGATCGATGCTTGATTATCCACTCTTGCATTCATCACCCAGCCAGTGTCTTCTAATGGTAGGCCGCGATATTCAATATGCTCTTCCTCTCTGTAATCTTCATCGAATCTTTGCATATTGGACATGTGTCGATCAATGGTGTATGGTGAACATTGATCAATGCTAGATAACCAGACTGTTGCGCGAAAAGGTTTCCAGCTCCATTAGCCATGGCAAGAATATCTGCAATATCTTCCCTCGTGACATTTAGTAGTCTGCCATCCATAGCTCTTGGGTGACCGTATGGATCTCTCATGATACCGAACTCACCTGGTTGTAGATAACCATCTTCCTTCTCGCGTTCTGCAGCTGAATCTACTTCAAATGCTGCTTCTTGGTCAGCATCGATCGATGGCATAGGCGTGCCACGCCGTCAATCAATGTCGATTTCCCGAGTCGATGGGAAATATGAAAAAAACCAGCATCTTCCATAGCAATACCACGGTACTCGATCATCTCTTCTATCTGTAGTCTTCGTCGTACTCGGGGTAGGCTGTGTTGTAACCACCATCCATATGGCAGTTGTTGATCGGTTCTGGAGTGTGAGTGTCTATCGATAACAAAGGGTGGGTGTCGACCGATTTCTGAACTGCAAGCGTGTCGATCGATAGCCTGAGCTGGTTGTCAATCGATGCTCCATCTTCCGACTCTTCATTGAAGTCATAATTGCATAAGCATGTGGACACAAGTTCTGCATCATCACACAATTCAATTAGAGTAGCCTTGTTCTTGTTCTTCACAGGTTCATATAAAATATTTTGATCAATTAGAGATAGATACAACCTGTTTAATTTCATATCTCAGATAACTCCAACGGTAGTCATGAATGCTCTTCCAAGTAATAGTTAAGAGTTCCATTCTATCCTGATGTCCATCACGTGGAAGTCTACTGGTACTAAGGTGTTGTTAATCTGCACAGAACATCTTTTACCTTCCCTTTTGAGTTCACTTTAGAGCAGTCTACAAATGTGAAATAATCATTGGAGGGTTCCACTTTCAGGTACAGCTCCTCTGCCATATTTATTGACATAATGCTCACTGATGATCTAGTATCACAAAGCGCATTGGGGTATTTGTTTCCCTTGATAAAGCATGGAATTACAAACTTCCCAAGATCACTTTTCTTCTTCGTACAGGTCCTCTGTTTCATATTTTCTCCGAGATGATTGAACATGACCTCTATATCGTCATCGGTCGCCCTTGTTTCCGTAAAAAAACATTCACAACCTGTGAGTATAATAAGCTTCATCAAAAAGAGTACCTAAAGGAATTTTGAAAACTCTTTTGGTAAAGTTATCCATCTCTTTTTCATTTCCCTCTATGCGTAGATATTTGGGGATCTTTTGCTTCCTCTTGCAGTGTTCTCATCTTCTCTATCAAGATATATACTTTCGGATGTGTCAGTATACTATTCTGAAACCGTTCTGTTTGGACGCACAATCAAATTTGCAGCGATGCTTGGTAGTCGAACCGGCTTTCTCATCTTTTGATCGATGCTCAGGTCACATTGTCGATCGATCCCTCTATCTCTATGTCGTCGACTGTCTCATGTAGGTGTCCATCAACATTAGTCGATTCACACGAAGCTAGTAATGTTGGAAGATTTGCTATCGATCGATGATCATTTCTTTGTGTCGATCGACACCAATGTGAACTGCCAAATGAAATCGAACTTTCCACACAAAAATCTCCTTCTTGGAGCCTTTCCCTCTTAACTTCCTGCCAAAAATCATCATCAATTAATGCATTGACGTGGTGCTTCTGTCCAGCCTCAATTTTCTCCTTGATCAGGCTCTCATGTCTCCTAATGGTTTCACATGTTTGCAGCACTTTATTCTCCAGCTTCTTCACATGGGTGTTGAGATTTTCGAACTTTGTGTCGTGGTACAGCCCATCTCTCTTTCCATTGAAATCCACAGTCATCTTCTGCTATCCCTCTAAAACTATGTCAACCATTGGTTCAATCTTGTTTTTGAAGGGATTTCGCTGTGAACCCTGATTAAAGCTACTCCTTTGACCATTCCCATAGGAGTTCCTGTTGCAACCTGGATTCCCTTGTCTCTGGAAACCATTCCCATCAATGTAGTTCACATCCTCTTCTTCAATCTCATCATCTTCATA
This sequence comes from Moricandia arvensis, assembly GCA_905132765.1. Lineage (NCBI taxonomy): Eukaryota > Viridiplantae > Streptophyta > Magnoliopsida > Brassicales > Brassicaceae > Moricandia > Moricandia arvensis. Next base: position 146,552 of record CAJHQP010000788.1, on the reverse strand, counting down.
CTCTATTGCTTCTACCTCTGCAAAAGTGACCTTCTTCCTAAAGAATTTATGAACACTATCCAATTTTGCCTTGACCTCTTTAATATGATCCTTACTCATAGTTGGAATTGATCTCTTTCTTTCAAAGTTTGTGTTCTTTGTGCTTCTGCTGGATGCCAAATTCTCAATCAACCTTGTAGCTTCTTCAGGTATCCTAGTGCTGAAATTTCTCTCAATAGCTATGTCCAAAGCCATTTGATACTGTAATCCAATACCTCTAAAGAAAGTGCTAAGAAGTTGCACTCTGTTGAACCCATTGTGTGGACAGTCTCTTTGGTATGATTTGAATCTCATCCAGGAGTTTCTGAAAGATTTTGAGGGTTCCTGTGAAACAGTAGCAATCTTGCTCCTCAGATCTTCTGTTCTTGGGTCATCAAAGAAGTAAGCAAGAAATCATTCTTGATATCATTCCAGGATGTCAGGGATCTTGGTGGTAGCTTCTTAATCCTGTATGAAGCTTCTCCAGCAAGTGAGTACTTGAAGAGCTTACAAAAGAGATAGTGCTCGGGGACTCAATTTGCTTTGATAGCAGTCACTAGATCCTCAAATCACTCAAGATGATCCATAGGGTTCTCATCTAATAACCCATGGTAAGGTTTCTGCGCTACAAGCCCGAAGAAGGCGGGCTTGATTTCAAAATCATTCCTCTGAAAAGGTAGAGGGCGAATGGCATATCTGTTGGGGTAGAACTGTTGTGGACGGTTGTACTCAGCCAGTGTTCTCTGAGCAGCTTGGGCATTAGATTCAGGTTGAGCTGCTGCAGCGTCTACTTCTGATTATGTATCAGGAATTACAGACCCCTCATCGTCTATCTTTTGATCTGCTGCATTACGCAGATGACCGTCTTTGTCATGCAGGTTCCCATCCTCATCATGAGTCAATATTAACGTCGCAGCCATCTGAACTTGTCTGCTTCTATCGATCGATGCGGGTAAGCTTCAGTCAATCGTTGCTATGTGATCAATGTCGGTCGGTGCTCGAGTTCTGATATTGGTTGATGTTGTATGTAAAGAAGTGTCGGTCGATGTGGTGTTTGTGCTGTCGATCGATGCTTGTCGTCTTTCTTTGCGGATCGTACCTTTGAGTCTATCGGGGTCAAAGAATAGTAGTGTCAATCGTTGTTATGTGATCAATGTTGGTCGGTGCTCGAGTTCTGATATTGGTTGATGTTGTATGTAAAGAAGTGTCGGTCGATGCGGTGTTTGTGCTGTCGATCGATGCTTGTCGTCTTTCTTTACGGATCGTACCTTTGAGTCTATCGGGGTCAAAGAATAGTAGTTCTTGTCCTTTTATTGCTCCTGGTGTGTCTTTTTCTGCACCTAAAATACAAAGAAAAGAAAATTTTAGTAACTTGAATGTAGTAACAAACTAGACTAAATCCTAGAAATTTAATCTAATGGCGATCAATCCTTCCCGGCAACAACGCCAAATTTGACATGCATGTTTTTATTGTTCTAGCAGGGATAAATATTCTAAACAAATAAATATCAAATTAACCCTAGTCTTGACACACAAATAGTACTCTTGCCAAAATAGTTCAGGTGTAGTAATTAGGGATCAAATCCACAGAGAGCAATGACACACAATAGATTTTTTATTTCTAAAGATTAAGCTAGGTGAAATGTATATATTGGTGGCAAACAGTCAGTTAAGGAAATATTCCTTATCAAGAAGTAGAGATGCAATATGGAAATATGGAAATAATGCAAATATGGAAATAATGCAACTATGAAAATATTCTAATAAACTAACTTGATGCAAATGTGAATATGCTAGATCTAGAGTTTCAAGCCTAATAGATTATAGTGGATAGGAAGCATGTGGGAACAAAAATTCGCACTGTTGATTTCTGTTGATTTAGGAAGGCAAGGTAAACCTAGCTTTCCTAGAGGTCTTGGATTTCTGCTAAGCCAAAAACGTCAAACAACCAAACAATGAGAACAACAATATAAAGATGAATTAGTAAAGACAGAAAGAGAGCAAAGAGGATTTTATTCTGAATATATGGTTTGAGCGTTACAACAGGTAAAGCCTTAGTGGAAAGAGCCATCAGAGAGTTTCTAGTTCTAACCTTGTAAGACATGAATAATCTAGTTGTGTCGCAGCTCAATAACAATAAAACGGAAATATGCCTTATTGTCCTAAGTGCTATGTTTGCTCTGAGTAAGAAATTTTGTGTGTCCCTTGCAACCTCAACCTCGAAGTCCTTATATACTCCTCCCAGAGGCGGTTTTATCTTTCCCCTTCTGCCCTCAGTTGAATTTATTGTTGTGCGGAAATATTCATTCCCCCCCCCCGATCTTCATGATTATCTTTGGTAACTTAACATTTATCTTTCAATCTTGACATTTATCTTCCGACTTAACACTTATCTTTTCCAGAAAAATAAAAGATAAACCGTCACAAACATCGGGCTCGATTTCGGATAAATCGCGAGTGGGCCTTTAGACGAGTTTTAGACCTTCTCGGGCCGTTCTTCAACTTAAGCGTTTTTTGCAATTTTATCGAAAGAGCATTCCTGAGACGACGCCATCCCTGACGAGAGTTAGGATCTTTCGTACAGTGCATGCAACTCTAGGTGATTTGTTAACCGTTACCGTCTTACACGATCGATCCGATCATTATACAAGGGAACGAGTTCTTTCAGTAAAGTTCCAACGTCAATCTTGATCAACATGAAAAAAAAGATAACTTTAATCAAGTCGAAGGAGGGAGTTACAAGGATGATATAAAATGGATTGATTGATCCAATTCACGAACGGGCGAGTTGGATTGCTTGTGCTACCTAACTTGCCTGTTTGGTGAGTTTGGCTTGTCCAACTCGTCGAATAGGCGAGTTCGTTGTCTTGTTTGATCCACCTCGACCGTTTGGCGAGTTGCACCTGAATGGGTGAGTTGGTTAGCATGTGCTTCCCAACTAGCCCGTTTGGCGAGTTGGATTGGTCTAACTCACCGAACGGGCGAGTTGGTTGGCTTATGCTGCCCAACTCGCCGAACGGGCAAGCTGGTCGGCCCACGCTGCCCAACTCATCCGTTCGGCGAGTTTTGTCGGTTCTTGTGGTTCGACTCGTCCGTTTGACGAGTTGGACATCTTGCTATGCCAAATTCTCCGTTCTGGGAGTTGGATGATCAAGTCCTTCAGTCGTTTTGTCGTCTTGACACTCGGGGATACGTCAACCCGAGGTCTTGGACAAACTCTTCTTGATGGCTCACTATGCAGATCATTCCTTCGTGGTTAGCCAAGACTTGAATTTGATTTTCCTGTTCCCCTTTTTCGAGATATTATCTCTTATTTCACAAAGAGCGCATTTCTCGGTAGGTTTCTCGACATTGATTTCGTCGTAACCAATTTTGACCCCAACAGTTAGCCCCCCTAGCTCGTTAGAATTATGATGTTCTTGCCAGCTTTTTAGCCATATTGGATAAATTAGGCGGAATCCGACGTCCGGAAGCCTGGAGGTGAAATAGTGAATCCTCTTTCTATAAGTATGTGGAGTGGGTTTTCAAATTCTTCACTTGCACATTTCCACAAACTCTTTTCAAGGATAAAAAGATTTTCTCCTCTCTTTCCTCCCTTTGGTAATAAAAAAAATATGTCTTCAAGAAGAAAGGCTTCCACAAAGTCTCTCCACGGTCATTTTGTACCTGATGGTTCTAGCTCGCAATACAACGATGATGGGCCAAAGGTGAAATCTCGGCTCACTCGATTGATCCTGAGGAAGCCGAGGCATACTAGGCAGACAGGGGAGAAGTAAAACTCCCAGGCCTGGTACGTGGGCCCCGCCTCCATTTCATGCCAACCCCATGGAGGGTTGTCCTAGCAGGAGCTGCCGAAATGGGCTTGCTGCCACCCGGAGCTATTGTCAAGTTCCTGAGTTAGTCGATTTTCTTCTTCTAGAAGTTGGAGAGGTCGCCGACTCTATGCTTGAAGGTTACTTCACGTGCTATGAGGCGTACATGATGCAATGCCATTTGTGGTTTCCTATTCCTGAAATCATGGCGCGACTTTTGAACGTTTCAGGATATCGATTGGTCAGATAAACCTGTGTAGTTTGCAGCATATTTTCTGGATTCTTGTGCTGAATTACGAATTACGTATGACCATTGATGCCAAGCATCTTGACGCTATGCTTAAACCCTGGGGGAAATCGTCCATAGTTCAGATGACGCCTCGACTGGGGATGACGATCATAAAGGAGTTCGTGTCGAACTACCATGATTGGCAGAAGCACTTCTTTTTTGTCTGTGTTACCGATGCATCCGTAGAAGAAAATGGCATCTCCATCTTTAGGACCATATGGGGTTGGAAAGGTATCCTTGACCAAGTGTCCTTTTTATTTTGGTTTTGGTGAAGTTCGATCCTAATATATATATATATATATATATATATATATATTTAAAGAACAATTCTTTTCCTCTGAGTCCGGATGGTCCGAACACCATTCGAGACTTGCTTTGTGGTCTTCTGTGTTTTTGGGAAATGTTTAACCCGAAACGGGTTTGCCTTGCTGTTGCTCTCCACCGTTCTCGGTATCAGTTGGACCTACCGGTAGATGAAGGGCCAGATTCGACCATGGATGGATTAATTCTGTGGGAGGTTAGCACGCGAGAGGAAAGATTAAAAACTCGCAAGGATAAACATGTCGTTGTCGAGGATGATGCGGCTGACGAGCAGTGCTCCTCTGATAACATACTTAGAGACTAGAGTAGGTGGGAGTAGTGGCGAACCGGACGATCTTGATGAGCTGCTTGGTTTTAACTCTTCTCTAGACGTGGGTGGGTCCATCAAGACTCTGGAGTTTACCCAGGCGTCGAGGATGGTTAACGGGGTAAGTTTTTGGTTCTTGTGCATTATTATTCTCTTTTAAGGAGGAGCTTTTTCTTGACTATGAGATACTTTGGAGGGTCTCCTTATGATGAACCGAGCCCTTGATGCGAGCTGCCAAGAGGCACGCATGTCTCAGTCAGGGCTGAGACAGCTAACAAAGAGATTGCCCGTCTGAGAGATGAGTTGGAAAGTTCTCATCGTCGCGAGAGGGTGTCAGTTACGACGGATGTTGTCGCGCTTATAGGCAAGGTAAGAGAGAGATGGCCAAAGTCATGAAGACCCGTCGTGAAAATTTCTCACATGAATTTGAGGAGCTTACAAGGGGTTATAAGGATTTCGGGGATTATCGTGAGTATCGTGGCGCTGTGGGTGGATTATACCTCACGCATGAACCTTATTATTTACTCGGCGCCGAATATGCGAGGCAGACCGGGCGCGTGAACAAGAGGAATAGGGACTTCGCGATTCCTCAGATTGAGGAGAGGATTTGGGAGCAGTGGGACCCAAATCATGTTTCTCCCGATACGGTGGAGGACGGGACGGGGCTGCTGATGTGACGGGTGAGGTGAACCAGACGACGATAAAAAAATTGCGATAATCGTTTTGCTTGTATATGGATGTTTTTCTGAAAGTATAACTTAACGTTTCTTTGTGAGATGATAGAAAATTTGCGAAATTATAATGAAGTCTTTATTGCCGAAAAAGTTTGAAAATTTTTTGAGTACAACGTAAAAATTTACTTTTGAATGCGGGAATATACGAGTATTCATATATGTACCCACTCCCCCCCCTTTTAGAGAGGGGGATAGCTGAACTCGTCTTCCGACGAGCTGCCTACGTACCTCTTTCGAGGATCAACCATCTCGTAGTTCTGCTTGTTTGAGCGAGTTTGTATACTCTGCCATTGTGTTTGTGTCGACTGCATCAGTTACTGGGTTGACGTCTTCCATTAGACTTGTATTCTGTGATGGGCTTGACGCGTTGGGCAATAGAATTAGTTGTTCACTGGCCGTTGCTTGAGCCGACAGCTCTGGGTCATCTTTGTTAGAAGTATTTTCGGCTGATGCCTGAGCTATCTTCGGGCGTTTGGTCTTTGCTGCCGCGGTGTTCATGATTTGTCTTAGCTTGTGCTTGGCCAGGAAGCAGCGTCTTGACTGCTTCTGGCAGCCCCAAATCACGGCAATCCCATTATGAGTTGGGAACTTAATGCCTAAATGATAAATCGACGAGACTGCCTTCATAAAGGTTAGCCAAGGCATGACCCATGATGACGTTGTAGATGGGCGGGTGGTCGACGACCGCGTAATTGACCATCTTGGTGACTTCTTTTGCCGCAATGGGTAATTTGATTGACCCGAGGGTCATTGACGTCGTGCCAGAGAAACCTGTCAGCGGCTTTGGCGATCGTACAACTTTGCTTAACTTGACGTTCATCCTTTTGAGAGTATCGCGAAAGATGACATTGACCATGCTTCCCGTGTCGATGAGAACCCTAGCGACCTCAAGATCTCTTATCACAAGATCAATTATGAGTGGATTGCAATGTGGCTGATCAATCCTTCCGACATCTTCTTCATTGAAAGTGATTGCTCTTTTCGGAGTGTCTTTGGGCATGGACCAGATTGGCGAATTTTCCCTTGTCTCGGCCTTGCGCTGATAAGCTTTGATGACTGAGACGGTATCACTGCAATATTGTGATCTACCAATGATCATGTTTACCCTGTGACGGTTGTTGTCGTTTCCTTTCTCGTCCTACCTTCTTCCGCGCTTTTCTCCCGATTGGTTGCCTTGGGAAGGTTTCTCCATTTGAGAAGTCCTGTCATTTTTTGGGGGACGGTCCTAGTCACGGATGAGATCTTCGACGCTGGAGACTCCAGAGAGTTCTCCGGATAGAAGCTTTGCGGCCAATCTCGCACCAAGAACTTTGCAGTTAATGGCCGAGTGACTGTGGGCTTGGTGAAAGTTGCAGAAGACGTTTTTGTCGTAATACAGATTTTGGGTCCACGTGTTACTCGTCGTCAGACCTTGCTCCGATCCGGAGTTAATAGCATAGTTATACGCTCCGTGCGTTTCTTCTTCTCTGCGATGGACGCTTTTGTCGTTGCGAGGGTTTTTCTTCTTTAATTTCTGGTCCGACCATGGATCCTTTGACTAATTCTTCATCGGCTTTCACTTCTGGGACAAGACCTTCGTCTCTTCTTCTTTGATGATGTAATCTGTGGATTTGTTAAACGCGTCATGGATTGTATGCGGCTTTCCAATGTTATCCACTTCCTGAACTTCGACTTGAACCAGAGCGTTTTTTGAAGGGCCAACTCGCCGAAAGGGCGAGTTGGTCGGCTCACGCTACCCAACTCGCCGAGCAGGCGAGTTGATCGGCCCATGTTGCCCAACTCGCCCGTTCTGTGACTTCCATTGGTCCAATTACCCAAAAGGGCAAGTTGGTCGGCCAACGCTGCCCAACTTGCCCGTTCGGAGAGTTGGACGTCTTGCTCGGCCAAATTCTCTGTTCGGTGAGTTGGATGACCGAGTCATTTAGTTTTTTTGTCGTCTTGACGCTTGGGAATACGTTGACCCGAGGTCTAGGACAAACTCTTCTTGATGGCTTACTACGCAGACCATTCCTTCGTGGTTAGGCGAGACTTGAATTTGATTTTCTTGTTCCCCTTTTTCGAGTTATTATCTCTTCTTTTACAAAGAGCGCATTTCCCGGTAGGTTTCTGGCGTTGATTCCATGGTAACCGATTTTTACCCCAATAAAGCACATATATGTAAATATAGTAGAACTCAAATGTTAACTATTTTGACCCTTTCAACTCCAACACTCGTATGTGAGCAAAAGAAAAGACCATTGATCGACGACTAAGGCCTTATGTCGATCAATGGTGACATCATAAGGAAGTGTGAACGAGATTTGATAAGTCCACCAGACCTATTGAACCAGCCCTCGCATACGCATAACAACCTAGTTCAATGGAGTCTATTCTGGTACAGAACCTACTCTAGAAGTCGTCTATGTCTTTCGAGATCCTAGTTAGCTACTCTAGAATGCAAGCATTAAGCACAACTCAATTGATGGATATTAACTTAACTAGCAATCTTATTATTGGGCTAATCCATGATTGCTATCAGTCAACCCTAAATCTAGTTGATGACTACTTAGACATAGTCAAAGAAAAAACAATAGTCTGAATAGAATGCATAGATAAAATATTGGCGTTCCAATACAAATCTCCCTAAGGAGTTATGAATCTTCTCCCCTAAAAACATAAAACTACAAAACTTTGTAAGTTGTGTCAAGCCTTGCCTACGCTTGCATTTGCACATTCTGCATGCTCTCAATACATAAGCAAAAATATAAAAACCCTAAAACTTAGGTCAAAACTTGTCAGATACATTCTATTCAGATATCTATTATGATTTACTTGATTATTTCTAAGTAGTCTTCTTTGTTAGAGCTAGGGTTTTATTAACGTTTATATGTATTTCAAATTATAGAACTGCTAGGGTAAAACCCATAAGGATCCTTCATCATAACTGATCTCATTGCTTTTGTTCTAGAGTACCTAACTAGAACCATGAAATTTAGGATATAGATAAATATGACGTTAGGATCTATATTGATAATGATTATGTTGAGCTACGTTGTTAGACACAGGTCGAAATCTGGTCTAGATTAACTTAGTTAACATATCTATTAGGACGATAATGCTTGTCTTAAGGTAGTATCAATCAACACTTTTGCCATAATATCGATCAACACTCGTTCTTTGTTCGCAAGTCGAAAATTGGACCAAAGACTTGGTCATCTGACTACACTTGCAGATATAGCTGGATATCTTGCTTTAGCATTCTAGTTCTAGGACGGTTTACCACATATCATGAGCATCTATATAACAATACTATTACATGAAACCCTAGATCTAGCTATTTATTCTCATAAGTGTACTAACCAACTTTCAATTGAATTCTATTGTTTATTACTTTACAGTTACCTGCCTAGCTAAATCTATTGTGTGCCCACGCTCCCTGTGGATTTGATCCCTAAGTACTACAATTGATCCCTTATTTCAGAAAGTAAAGTTGCTCATACGGTAATTGGAGTGATATCAGCATACTCCCACTTCCAATCACTAAACTTGCTAGTCGAGGTCAGATGAGAGTGATATTTTACACGGTTCTCCTCAGAAAGAGTGGCTTACAGAAAAGCAATTTTTTAAACAACCTTCAATATTATAATGAAGGTACTGACAGAAAAATGGGTGCGTGATTCAACCTTTAGGCCTCAGAACAACCGACGCACCTGTACCACTTCATACTCAAGTTCCTTACCAACATACCGCCTGAGTCTATTGAACTCTTCCTCATCCTCACAGACGGTTCTGCGACCCTGAGTTAGGTCCAGAATTTTTTCCTCAAGCCGATCCCATGCTTTGCATGGGAAGTACTTCCGGTTGCACGAATACACAAAGTCTGCAATCTTATCCACAAGTCCTCCTGTACGTTTGTCTAATACCAACCACCAGTTGTTCGCAACCCTTTCCAAGAAGTGGATTGTTGGGGATGTTAATGGCGAAATCAATGGCTAAATCTTCCATTAAATATGCCTTAGATAAATACGAGCTGGAAATGTCAAAGAAAACTACACAGTATAATTTGAACCTATTTAAATAAGGATACAAGAACGAAACTCCATGTATTTCATCTGGGACAAGGAATGGAAGAGTTTCTATCAAAACATTAAAAAATGGACAAACCTTCTTGCGGAAAGTTTTTGCGATCTCTTAGCCCTCTAACTCGTGGACCATTCCTAAACAATCATTTAGCTATCCTACTCGCATCATGGTCCTCTAATTGCCCCCAACTCCTTGCCTTGCTCATACTCGCCCTCTTGGCCATTCTACTCGCCCTTAACCATCTCCACTCGCCCCTAACTATTTGGCTTGCTCATACTCACCCTCTTAGCAATCCTACTCGCTCTCAGCCCCTTATTTTTGTTCTCCTTCGGATCTGGATCGAAACGTTTTTTATTTCGTCTCAATCAGAGTTTTCATTGACATTTTACGATTAAAACAAATAAGACTTTTTTTGCATAAAAATCCAAATCCACTCTAATGGTTAGCTTAACACCCCTTTGTCCATGTAAAAATAGGTTGTTATGACCAACAATACGAAAACAGATTTTGGAAAAATCGATTAGTTCTCCTACGATAAAAAAAATGCGTAAGTCGTAAAACGGCTCGGAACTGCCAATGACACAAAAAAAATCCCACTTATGCTTTAATTCGAGAATCAGCCCATATTTAATGACGGTTTAATCGACTAGAATAAATAAAATGGAAAAGAGGATAAACACAAAGTTTCCGAGATAAGCATGGGGGTCGAGAAGAGAAGGAAAGATCTTGGCAAGAGATAAACTCAAATAAAAGGGCGGAAAAGGCAATATGGCCGACCTTGGAGGTGTATAGAAACAAGATCAAGTTGAGGAGCAGAGGGGATGCTATTGAGCTCTTAGAACTCTCTAAACTTACAAATTGTAGGCATTCTAGACGAACTCGCATATGCAGTTTGATCTCTTTTTCCACTCTTTTTAACTGAACTATGTTTGGCTTGATCCTCGAAGGGGGTACGTAGGAAGCCATTCATAAGGTCCAGTCCAAAATCAATCAAAACCTTTTTCTTATCTTTTTCCTCTTTTGTTATTTAGCGGCGACTCAACTTGGTTTAAGGTTTTAGCTGGCTAAAACTAGAAAACTTGCTTACAACTCTTGCGGCCGAAGCTTTTAAAATTTGTTTTAACAATCGCTATGCTCTAACGTAAATTCGAAATAAAGATCTACTTTTTCTATAAATTATTTTTGTTATCTTTTCATGTTTTTGCGTTTATTCGATTACTTGTCGTTGGCTCTGGCAGAAAATCCGAACATCAAGGAAAGTAGGGTTGTCTTTGCTTTTCTTCTTCTACTAAAATCGACGGTGTAAATTTCAATTCCCACAATTTTGCGCTAGAAGGAGAGGGTGGATTACTCTAACTCATGGCCACAAAATACTTCATCAAAACTATGTCCAAAAATATGAAAGACAAACTCGCAGCTCGCAACAAAATTGGTACAAAACCTCCAGCAGTGACAGCTCATATGCCCAATGCTTACGCAAACACCACATTTCTCGAGAAAATTGAAAACCTAGTCGCTAGTTTTCACCACAGGAAGAGCACCGAAACGATCTCGTGATTTCTCTCCCTAAACAGAAAAGACAACGATAAAATCTACAAACCCCGTAAAATTCGCCTCATTATCGAGTTGAAGAAATCGCAACGCGTAAGGGTTCAACCAAAAGTCATTTTCTGGTAAAATATAACTTGCTCTCCCAGAAATCGTGAGGAAACCCTAGATTACTGGCATAAAAAGGAAGTACAAAAATCGGGTACACAAACCCCAATGCTATACTTCTTCTAATAATTTTGGAAAAAACGAAGTTGATCTCTGTTGAATCACTCGAAACCTTGACAAAGACCAAACTAAGCAAAATGGGAGATCGTATCCCTCACTTCTAAAATGTTTTCTGAAACCTAAGATTTGAAAAAAAAAATTCTAGCGTCACATCTATAGTAACATATTCAGTGCATTCTCGATGATTGTCATCTAAGCTTACTTCGGAAAAACTACTCAAAACTACCTAGTATCAATCCTACTGAAAGGATAAAATTTCTGATTAAGTTTAGTCCCGTTGAATAAGCCCATCGTGCCTATAGTTTCTGATATAAGACTTGGTGCGGAACAACCGCAAAATGTGAGTTTTCCAAAACACTGCTCTCTTGCAACCAAACTCGAAAACATTTTACGAAATAACTTTCATAAAATTAAACCAAACGACATTTACGAAACAGATTTCGTAAAATTAAACTCGATAACATGTTTCAAAATAAACGTTCGTAAAATTAAGCTCGACAACATTTTACGAAACACCTTTTGTAAAAGTAAAGTCGACAATATTTTATGAAAAATCATACGTATTAAATGAGATAATATTTTCTGATACGACTTTCATAGAAAAAAATCAAACAAAAATCAGACCAAAAAACTCAGAAAAAGAAAGAGATGAACCGAGATCTAAGAAGTAAACTTCGCCCATCGGCCTCTATCCATGGTCTCACTGTCCTCTCGCTCCAACCTCATAGCCCTACGATTCTTCCTGATAGCCCTTGGCACCTCCTGGTCACCCTTGGCAACTCATAAATGCCAAAAGACTTTCATCGAATTACTTATTCTTTTTCATAAAACCAACGATACGAAGACTTAAACACAGATCAATAAAAATATAGATCGTCAAACAAAAACTGCAAGACAGGCTTCAGCCAAAACGCGTCCAGGAAAGTAGAGAAGCCCAGGACGAATCAATATTCTTACTATCCGTAAAGGGTATACAGAAACAAGAAGAGGAATGGAGCAAGCAAAACGGAGAAGAGGCACAACAGAATCTTCAAGAAACCTAAGGCACAAGTTGCAAATCGATCTAAATTCTCGCAAAACTAAGAAACGATCGTCACATATTCTCAGCTCGCTTCCTAAATAAAGAAAGAACTAGAGACACGAACGTCATCTTAATACCGTCTCGTTTTTGGCAATTTTCTCAAACCTGACATATTCCAAGTCGTCAACTTGAAAACCACCAAGTCAAAATCCCAACGTCGTCTTTAAAACTCAAATTGTTGATCATCCCAATCCTCGAAAAAGAAAACATCAACAATCCTTCAAAATATCGGTTCAGCTTATTTTTCGTAAAAAAAAAAGAGGGATTAGGTATGTATACTACAATCATATACTCACATACTTCAAAAACTTTTTGCCTCGGCATAAAAAAACATTTTCAACAAAGCAAAATCAAGAACACAAGTAGCAGCGAGCACAACAAACGGAACACTTTCTCCCCACTTGTTGACTAGAACTACTGCTGGTTGACCGATTCGTTCTGCTCAAGAAACTCACGGAAACGTTTCGCGAATAGATCGTAACAAAATAATTTTCGGTAAAAATCCATGAGTAACTCCAACCAACTTTCACCAATGATCGAAATAAAAGCAGAAACATTTCCCAAAAAATCTGCGGAAACATCGCTACTTTGACGTCTCCATTCCTCGCGGCGATTAACTATCTTCACAAAACCGATCACAATTACTTTCGTATAACTAAACAATTTATACAAAACTGTCTGCAAGAAAACATAATCGGTATCATGAAAACGACTTCGCAATATAAAAACGGGTAAACATCACGAGTAATCGGCGAAAAAGTTCTCTATTCACTCCTACGTGAATATTCAGATACAGTCATACAAAGCAACTTTCGAAGATAAACATAACAGGTTTTACGAAGAAGTGTTTCTCGTATAACAAAAAATGAAGCTGTATGATCCGACTTTGGATGACCAATCTAAACTTTATCTCTTCGCACTATGATCTTACAGATTTTATTCTTCAGCCATGCGCTCGCTGGCTTCTGCCTTTCATTCCCCTCGGTTACTAAGATAAAAACAAAACAATTTCCGTACGACGTAATGAAGCATTATATAAAACATTCATCGTATAAATGAAACCTAAAGTAGAAAATCGTTTTCGAAAGTGCCACGGTCTAATCCAAGACCAACATTGTGCTCGGCTATGCGGCTGAACGCAGCCAGAACATTTTAGCGACCACAGCTCCATCCAATCACTTAACAGCAAAACGAAAATCTGTGATTCGTCTAAAAACACCAAGTGATGATTAGGCAAATAATTGTTGTATAACCCAGAAATGGAAATAATACAACAAAGTCTTTACAACAAGACTCAGTCCTAACAACCAAACGGTTAACGAGAAACTTGAACTTGTCGAAAAATCGACCAAGTTCTTTATGTTCCACAATTCACTTTAACCTAAAAGTTTTACCCATAAAATGCGGCATATAAGGAAAAACTCGTAACAAAGCTCCTAGACATATACAAAACATCCTTAAAAATACACTAAATAAATCTCGGAGGGCCAACTCTTCACAAAGCACAGTGAAGGAAGGCGCTTCTTTCTAGGGACAAATTTACTCGGCCCCTTGGTCCTAATTCTTTGATCAAAAATCAAAAATTTTAACATCCAAACAGAAACAACCATATTGGCTACGAACATCCGCAAACAAACAAAAACGTTCTCTGCCGGAAGGTTCAACCGAAACCCTTGCGACTCCACAAAACATCTTCAGACCTGTGAACATTTCAAGCACGAAATGCGGCATATGAAAGAAAACAAATCTTCAGCATCGCGAAATGTCGCACACGCCTGAGGAACCATTTTCGACAAAAATACATTAATCGATAAAAACACCATCTTAGAAGATCAAACAGTCGTACACACTATCATCTTCTCAAACACGCATCCTTCACGAAGACTCAAAATGGTAACATCTACCATCATGTTTTCTGCTGATCACAGCGAACTCAAAACATCCTAAACAGACTAAGTCATCTCCTACCATAGAGATAGCTCTCAGACATCCGACAGAAGGATAATAGTGCGGTATAAAAGAAATTCAAAATTTTGGTCAACACATCCAGACGCCTTCCAAATTGTCTTTGGAGAGATGCTCGGTTCCCGATCAGTGCAAGTCATATAAGCCATGAACTTATCGCTGACTTCAATATTTGAAACGGAATCAGGTCGAAAACGCAACGGGTAACGTAAGCCGAAGCAGTCCTCGTAAACCCTAAACCATTAATAGGCCTAGGTCTTGCCCTTAACCCAGCACTTTGGTCTCAGGCATCTTAAGGCATAGTATCAAACATAAACAAGATCCCAAAACATGTCTCTTCGTCGATATATACTCTTTTATGAGATTTCTCGAACACAAGACCTCAAATATTCTCATCTTAAACAACGACAAGTGTCACGATCCGCTGAGCGTCAGAAATAAGATTAAACTTATATTTTTTCTCTCATCTCCACGTATGGCTACTCTATACATTTTTAAAAGGAGACAATCCATGAATTCATAAATACAAAATAAACAGCGTACAAGTCTAGTCTCGAGGCCGACCAAGGTCCAATAACCAATGTCATCGACAGCAACATGCTCGATAATCTCTACAAGATACATAACTAAACAATAATGGTCTCACTGGAAAATAGGTGGTAAGAATTTTAACTCCAAGACAAACTACGAAAGGCTTGATCCCTTCGACAAGGGTACGTAAGCAGCCTTCATAAGGCGCAGTCCCAATCCTATCATATTCCATTCTTATGAGGAGAAAAGAGTGAGCCAAGAACTTAAACTTTCGAAAAAACTGGTTTCGTCAACAAACCTTTTAGCCATTGATTCCACCTAGCATGCCTATCACTACCTCGTAAGAGTTACAGGTAAAATCTTACGAGCTGGGGGTTAACTTTTGGTGTCAAAATTGGTCCGGGCTAAATCAACGGCTAAAATCTCCTGAAAAATATGTCTTCCATAAATACGAACTGGAAATGTCAAAGAAAACTACACAGCATAATTTGAGGCTATTTAAATAAGGATACGAGAACGAACCACCGTGTATTTCATCCCGGAAAAGGAATGAAAGAGTTTCTTATCCAAACATAAAAAACGGAAAAACTATCTTGGAGAAGGTTTTCGTGATAAAAGAAAAATTTTACGAATGAACAATGCCTACTCACCCACACCTGTTGGGGTTAAAATCAGTTACAACGGAATCAACTTCAGAAAAGTCTCGGGACATGTCCACTTTGAAAAGAGAGGGATAATATTTTTAAAAGAGGAGGGCGGGAAAATCAAAATCAAGTTTCGTATGAACTCTAAAAGAGGATTCGCAAAATAAGTCCTCGAGAAAGGTTACTCTAGGCCTCAGACAAACAGATCCCCGAGCATCAAAATAACGAAACAACTATAAGGCTCAATCATCCAACTCGCCGAAATGGCGAGTTGGATCAAGCAAGCCATTCAACTCACCCGTTTGGCGAGTTGGACCGCACGAGCCGACCATCTTGCCCGTTGGGTGAGTTGGATTGGCCAAAGCAACCAACTTGCATGCTGGGTGAGTTAGATCGGCCAAGGCAACCAACTTGCTCGTTGGGCGAGTTGGATCGGCCAAGCCAACGAACTTGCCCGTGCGGCGAGTTGGATTGACAAAGCCGACCAAATCGCCCTTCGGCGAGTTGAACCACACAAGCCGACCACTCGCCGAAAGGGCGAGTTGGATCGAGCAAGCCATCCAACTCGCCCGTTCGGCGAGTTAGACCAATGCAACTCGCCGAACGGGCGTGTTGGGTTGAACAAGCAATCCACCTCGCCCATTCGGCGAGATTGATTGACCAATCCATCTTCATGCCGTCCTCGTAGCTCCCTCCTACAAAATTGGATTGAAATCGTTCTTATTTCATCTTGATTGGAGTTTCCGTTGAAACTTTACCGCAAGAACCCGTTTCCTCGTATAAAGTTTGAATTGATTGTGTAAAACGGCAACGGTTAAGTAAACACCTAAAGTTGCCTCCATTATACGAGGAATTCAAACTCACTTTGGAATCGACGTTGTTTCGGAAGCACTCTTTCGATAATATTGTAAGAACGCTTAAGTCGAAAAATGGCCCAAGAATGTGTAAAACTCGGCCAAAAGCCCACTCGCGATTTTACACGAGATTGAGTCCACTGGTTATGACGGTCCATCTTTTATTTTGAAGGAAAAGATAAATATTAAGTTCAAAGAAAATGTTAATTATCCAAAGATAACCACGAAGATAGCAGGAAATTGGAAGATTTCTGCGAAGCGATAAACTTGACCGAGGGTAGAAAAAGAAAAAGCAAACTGCCTTTGGGAGGAGTATATAGGTACTTTGAGGCTGAATATGCAGACACACACAAAATTTTACTGAGAGAAAGCATAGCACTTAAGGCAATTAGGGATATTTGCGTATTTCTGTTATTGAACTGGGACTCAAATAGGTTAATCAAGTCTTACAAGGTTAGAACTAGGAACTCGCCAACGGCTCTTACAACCAAGGCTCTACCAGTTGTAACGGTCAAATCACAGATTCGGAATAAGATCTTCTTTGCTCTCTTTTCGTTTAATCAATTCCTTGTTATATTGTTTGTTCTCATTGTTTGGTCGCTTGACGTTTTGGCTTACCAGAAATCTGGGACCATCGGGAAAGCTGGGTTTACCTTGGCTTCCTAAATCAACGGAAATCGACAGTGCGAATTTTGGTTCCCATAGTTTGGCACTAGAAGGAGGGGGTACGGATCAATCTAACTCTCAGCCACCATCCCTCGATCAAACATGTCAGCTCACAATCTCAACAACCAACAGCCTTACGACGACAACGTTGAAAGCATTCCAGTGACGAACATCACTGCGGTCAACGCTGACGCAAACACCACAGCGTTCTAGGAGGTGAAGAAGATGTTCTCGACTTTCAAAAAGAAGTCGGCAGAACAAGACAATGTCATGAGTTCTCTCGCTAAACAGCTTGAAACCCTAACATCAAGGAACATGGCCGTTTTTTCGAGTGGAACAAGCCGAATCCGCGGAAGAGGACTCGATTTCGCAACTCCTTAAGACCTCTCTGGCAACGCCTAGGGGCACCATCTGGACAAAATCCCAACGAAGCAACCCCCGCGCCAACACGGAAAAACCAAGAAGACCTTCCCCCTATCGAGTAAAATAAATAAGGGGGAGAAATCGAACAAGTCGACGTGGATTCTAGCAGCCAGTCCGATCCTACGGACGAAGACGCAGACGTACATCTACGTCCCACAAGGAGCCGACAGACTCGGGATGAGTTCCAGTTTGATAACCTTACGACCGAAGAAGAAGAAGCTATCTTCTGCACCGAGCAGGAAGAACTGGCCGAGGAGCAAACTCGGAATAGTAGCGGCAAACACCGACAAAGTCAGAAATCTGCTAGCAAAAACTCCGAGATTCGCGATCTCCGCGATCACCTCATGGAAACGGTAGCTGAAGTCAGAGCAGTGAAGTCTCAAATACATCACGCTACTAGCACCACACCGGAGATCTTTCTGCTCCTCGAGGAGGCTCGCAAAACGCGTTTCACTACTCGCATCACCAAAACTAGGGTTGCGGATCCTAGAAAGATCAAGGTGACACCTTAAGACGGTACTACCAATCCGAAGGCACACTTGCAGGCTTTCCAGTTCGCGATGGGAAGAGCCTGGTTCAGATAAAGCGAAAGAGACGCCGGCGAATGCCGCCTCTTTGTGGAAATCCTTCGAGGAGCAGCGCTTGACTCGTTCTCTCACCCTAGGTAAAATTCCATCGAAACTTTCCGTTAGCTCACCTCGGAGTTTCTCAAGAAATGCTCGATGTTCATAGATCAAGAAACCTCCGATGTCGACCTTTGGAGCCTATCCAAGGAAGAGGAGGAGTCTCTGTGCGACTTCATAAAACGGTTCAAAACCGTCATGGCTAGAGTCAACGAGATAAGCAACAAAGTGGCCATAGACGTGCTCCGGAAGACACTCTGGTACAAATCAAAGTTCAGGAAGTGGATAAATTTGGAGAAGCCGCGTACAATCCATGACGCGCTTCACAAGGCAACGGATTACATCATCATCCAGGGTTTGTGGTAGATTTTACGCTGATTCTGGCGCAGATCATGAAGATGATGGAGAAGCGTCGATTGACACCCAACCCTCAATATCGATCGACATCCCTGAACTTTCATAATATTGAGAGATTCTTACAGTTGAGGCCACAATTCCCCATAACTGTGTAGTAACATCCGCAGAACGTGAAGACGAATACGAGCCATCGATCGACAATCAGTATCCGCCATCAATCAATAGCCCAACATTCCCAGAGTCCGAACGATTCTACACAAAACAACCCGCTAGATTCAGAAGATTTGGACAACCGGAAACACCCTTTCTACAGTTGAATTTGGAGTTGTTAGAGAGCAATTCGGGCCCTCGCATGCAATAGATGGGAGGATCATAAATGTTTCCAAGAAAGACATAGCAGACATATTAGAGATGAGTCAAGTTTCATGAATGGTCTACCTCAGCCTACCAAAATAAGTTGGGGGTCTTAGGATGAGCAAATTGATTTCACCACATCTGGAAACCAAGACATGCTTGAAGAGATGTTAGCTAGAGTATATATATCTCAGGAAGTAATGATGGAGGACATCTACAGGAGGCTAGATAATATATACTATCCTAAAGATAGCATGATTGGTTAGATACACAAGCGTATTGAACACCCTGGAGAAAGATTTGATCAGATTGGTATTACCATGGAAAGGCTCGAAAGACAGAGAACCAAAGGAGAGAAAGCCATAAAGAGTTTTGTAGGCACCTGGTTTGAAATGACTGAAGAAGATGTGAGACTTGTTTTCCAACAACTGTTCCATTACTTCTTTATTAGTCCAAAAATCCAAAACGTCAAGCTATAGACTATAAACAAGTGCTTGATGGAAGGCAACCTATTTAGTAAATTTTAAATTCATTTTTATTTTTATTATTAATGATTTTTTAATATTTATTTTATTGCACGTATAAATAACAAAAAAATTACCCGAGGAGACGCGATTGCATAAAGCATCGATCGACACTTGATCACCGTCGATCGACAGACCGACTCGAGTTTCGATTGATCTTCACTTAATTGTGCCGATCGACACACACCATCAGCAAGCAAGTATACCTTTTCCTTGTTAAATTTCGTCCTTCTGGTTTATTTTCCCTCCAATCTGAGACTGCGTAACATTAGGGACAATGTTGTTTAAGTCTGGGAGAGGTAGTTACTGATGTTGTGTTTTATTTTGAGTCTTAACCTTATGTTTATAGAGTTAAGAAGGGGATTATGATAATTTAAAAAATTTATTTATTATCCAACCACTCTATGGTACAATTCTTAAGCTTACTCACTGCAGAGTGTACTAGAGATACCAAAGGGGATCACTGCCAGTCATATCCACACTTGCTAAGAATGTTTGAAGGAACTGAAGCTGACCTCCAACATAATTGAACTTAATTTTCTTGCTTTGGGGCTTGGCATAGACTGGATCAGATTCCTCTGCAAGTCATGAAGGTTAAGTTTGTGTGTTTCTTCTTCCTCTCTCTATCCCCTTAAGATTAAAAAGAAGTGGACAAAATTTGGTGGCTACAACCATTAAAGCTTAATTCATAGAATTGTAGAAAGAAATAAAGGTCAAAATGAAGTGAACAAGATCTGGTGGCAAAAACCTTTGGGCTTATTTCATGGGCGTGTATCCCAAATATCTTAGTTAATTAGAAAATAATAATAAAATGATACCTTTAAAAAAGGGGGACATTAACTAAGAGAAGTGAGAAGAGAGAGAGATGAAAGGGATCTGAGAAGGCTGCATGTTTGTTCAGATACTTTCTTGAGTAAGAATCCATGTGTCATGTGGTCAATCCTCCCAAGTATATGTTCTTGAGTAAGAATCCATGACGACAAGCAAAAGGATAAGCATGTGGGAGTTGATATACCATGGATTTTACCACTTTTAAGCCATGGTATATGTGCTTTTTAGATACCATTATATGTGTTTGGAGTCTATTTTAGAGTCTTTTCAGGTCTAGGTATATTTTGGAGCAATGTGAAGATTATGAAGCATTCTGGAGCTTAATTATGAACAAACTCGTACGTGCTGAAGAATAAGAAGGCAGCGTCGAGATTTGAGATGTCTGTAAGTGTACAACACTCGATTGGTATCGATCAACAACGATTCAAAAGATTGGGCCGACTTTAAAGCCCAGAAGTCCCACATAATTACAAGACTATCCATGGCCGATTTTATACCTACTATTTATGTGTTTTGCCATTTTTGGGCAATAAAACACCTTTTGACCATACACAAACTATTCCACCATACTTAGAAGCTTTTAGTAGTTTTAGAGAAAAGATCAAAACTCCTTCAAAGATTTGTATTGGAACTCTATTGTTTTCTTACCTTATTATATGCATTCTATTCAGATATCTGTTATGATTTGCTTGATTATGTCTAAGTAATCTTTTTTGTTAGAGCTAGGGTTTTCTTAAGGTTTATATGTATTTCTAATTATAGAACTGCTAGGGTAAAACCCATAAGGATCCTTCATCATAACTGATCTCAATGCTTGTGTTCTAGAGTACTTAACTAGAACCCTGAAATTTAGGATATAGATAAATATCGGTAGGATCTATATTGATAATGATTCTGTTGAGCTAGGTCGTTAGACACATGCCGAAATCTGGTCTAGATTAACTTAGTGAACATATCTATTAGGACGATAATGCTTGTCTTAAGGTAGTATCAATCGACACTTTTGCCATAATATCGATCAAAATTCGTTCTTTGTTCGCAGGTCGAAAACTGGACCAAAGATTTGGTCATCTAATTACACTTGCAGGTTTAGCTGGATATCTTGCTTTAGCATTCGTGTTCTAGGAAGGTTTACCACATATCATGAGCATCTATATAACAATACTATAACATGAAACCCTAGATCTAGCTATTTATTCTCATAAGTGTACTAACCAACTGTCAGTTGATTTCTATTGTTTATTGTTTTACAGCTACCTGCCTAGCTAAATCTATTGTGTGCCCACGCTCCCTGTGGATTTGATCCCTAAGTACTACAATTGATCCCTTATTTTAGAAAGTAAAGTTGCTGATAGGGTAATTGGAGTGATATCAGCATACTTCCACTTTCAATTACTAAACTTGCTAGTCGAGGTCAGATAAGAGTGAGATTTTACACGGTTCTCCTCAAAAAGAGTGGATTCCAGAAATGCAACTTTTTTTACAGACTTCAATATTAAAATGAAGGTACAGACAGAACAATGGGTGCTGGATTCAACCTTTAGGCCTCAGAAGAACCGACGCACCTGTACCACTTCATACTCAAGTTCCTTACCATCATACCGCCTGAGTCTGTTGAACTCTTCCTCATCCTCATAGACGGTTCTGCGACCCTTAGTTAGGTCCAGAAATTTTGCCTTAAGCCGATCCCATGCTTTGCATGGGAAATACTTCCGGTTGCACTAATACTCAAACTCTGCAATCTTCTCCACAAGTCCTCATGTACGTTTGTCTAATACCAACCACCAGTTGTTCGCATCCGTTTCCAAGAAGTGGATTGTTGGGGATGTCAATGGCAAAATCAATGGCTAAAATCTTTCAATAAATATGCCTTAAATAAATACGAGCTGGAAATGTTGAAGAAAACTACACTTTATCATTTGAACCTATTTAAATAAGGATAGAAGAACGAAACTCCGTGTATTTCATCTTGGACAAGGAATGGAAGGGTTTCTATCAAAACATTAAAAATGGACCAACATTCTTGCGGAAGGTTTTTGGTATAAAAGACAAATTATATGGACACACAACGTCTAGACACACGTGCGATTAGACCGCTAACAAGTCTAGTCGCCCACAGGCTACTAGACCGCCAACAAGTCTAGTCGCCCATAGGAGACTAGCCACACAACGTCTAGTCACCCACGGGAGACTAGCCACACAATGTCTAGTCGCCCTGGAGACTAGACTGTCAACGATTATAGTCGCATGTGGGAGACTAGACACATGCAATGTCTAATCGCCCATGGTAGACTAGACAGTTAACAAATCTCATTGCCCTCTTACTCCTGTACCAGTCCTAATCAACCTCTTAGCTATCCTACTCGCATCATGGTCCTCTACTCGCCCCCAACTCTTTGGCTTGCTCATACTCGCCTCTTGGCCATTCTACTCGCCCTTAACCATCTCCACTCGCCCTTAACCATCTCCACTCGCCCCTAACTCTTTGGCTTGCTCATACTCAGCCTCTTATAAATCCTACTCGCCCTCAGCCCCTTATTTTCGTTCTCCTTCGAATCTGGATCGAAATGTTTTTTATTTCGTCTCAATCGGAGTTTTCATTGACATTTCATGATAAAAACAAGTAAGACTTGTTTTTGCATAAAAATCCAAATCAATCGTGTAATGGTTAGCTGAACAGCACTTTTTCCATGTACAAATAGGTTGATAGGACCAACAATACGAAAACAGATTTTGGATAAATCAATGAGTTCTCCTACGATAAAAAAAAATATGTATCTCGTAAAACGGCTCGGAACTGCCAATGACACGATAAAATCCCACTTATGCTTTAATTCATGAATCGGCCATATTCAATGATGGTTTAATCAACTAGAATAAATAAAATGGAAAATAGGATACACACAAAGTTTCCAAGATAAGCATGGGGGTCGAGAAGAGAAGGAAAGATCTTGGCAAGAGATAAACTCAAATAAAGGGCGGAAAAGGCAATATGGCCGACCTTGGAGGTGTATAGAAACAAGATCAAGTTGAGGAGCAGAGGGGATGCTTTTGAGCTCTTAGAAATCTCTGAACTTACAAACTGTAGGCATTATTCTAGACATGTTTTGTTTCTTTGATTTGCAATCATACTAGACGAACTCGCACATACAGTTTGATCTCTTGTTCCACTCTTTTTAACTCAACTATGTTTGGCTTGATCCTCGAAGGGGGTACGTAGTAAGCCATTCATAATGTCCAGTCCAAAATCAATCAAAACCTTTTTCTTATCTTTTTCGTCTTTTGTTATTTAGCGGCGACTCAACTAGGTTTAAGGTTTTATCTGGCTAAAATTAGAAAACTTACTTACAGCTCTTGCGGCCGAAGCTTTTAAAATCTGATGTAGCAATCGCTATGCTCTAACGTAAATTCGAAATAAAGAACTACTTTTCTATAAATTATTTTTGTTATCTATTCATGTTTTCGCGTTTATTCGATTACTTTTCGTTGGCTCTGGCAGAAATCTGAACCTCAAGGAAAGTAGGGTTGTCTTTGCTTTCCTTCTTCTACTAAAATCGACGGTGTAAATTTCGATTCTCACAATTTGGCGCTAGAAAGAGGTGGCGGATTACTCTAACTCATGGCCACAAAACGCTTGATCAAAACGAAGTCTGAAAATATAAAAGCCAAACTTCGCAACAACACTAGTACAAAACCTCCAGCAGTGACAGCTCCTATGGCCAACGCTTGCGCAACCACCGCATTTCTCGAGAAAATTGAAAACCTAGTCACGACTTTTCGCCACATGAAGAGCACCAAAACGAGCTCGTGATTTCTCTCCCTAAACAGAAAGGACAGCGATAAATCTATCAAACCCCGGAAAGTTCACCTCATTATCGAGTTGAAGAAATCTCAACGCGTAAGAGTTCAACCAAAATTCGTTTTTTGGAAAAATATAATTTCCTCTCCCAGAAATCGCGGAGAAACCCTAGATTACTGGCATAAAAAGGAAGCACGGAAAATCGGGTACACAAACCCCAATGCTATACTTCTTCTAATAATTTTCGAAGAAACAAAGTTGATCTATTTTGAATTACTCGAAACCTAACGGCTGACAAAGACCAAACTAAGCAAAACGGGAGATCATATCCCTCACTTCTAAAATGTTTTCTGAAACCTAATATTTCATAAAAACAATTCTAGTGTCACTTCTATAGTAACATATTTAGTGCATTCTCGATGATTGTCACCTAAGCTTACTTCGGAAAACCTACTCAAAACTACCTCGGATCAATCCTACGGAAAGGATAAAATTTCTGGTTAAGTTTAGTCTCGTTAAATAAGCCCATTGTGGCTATAGTTTCTGATATAAGACTTGGAATATAATTTTTCGGAACAACCGCAAAATGTGAGTTTTCCAAAACACTGCTCTCGTGCAACCGAATTCAAAAACATTTTACTAAATAACTTTCGTAAAATTAAACCCAACGACATTTACAAAACAGATTTCGTAAAATTAAACTCGATAAAATGTTGCAAAATAACGTTCGTAAAATTAAGCTCGACAACATTTTACGAAACAGCTTTTGTAAAAGTAAAGTCGACAATATTTTATGAAAAATCATACGAATTAAATGTGATAATATTTTATGATACGACTTTGATAGAAAAAAAGTCAAACAAAGATCATTCCAAAAAACTCAGAAAAAAGAAAGAGATTAGCCGAGATCTAAGAAGTAAACTTCGCCCATCGGCCTCTATCCATGGCCTCACTGTCCTCTCAATTCAACCTCATAGCCCTACGATTCTTCCTTACAGCCCTTGGCATCTCCTGGTCACCTTGGCAACTCATAAATGCCAAAAGTATTTCAACGAATTACTTATTCGTTTTCATAAAACCAACGATACGAAGACTGAAACACAGATCGAAAAATATAGATCGTCCAACAAAAACCGCAAGACAGGCTTCAGCCAAAACGAGGCCAGGAAAGTAGAGAAGTCCAGGGCGAATCAATATTCTTACTATCCGGAAGGGGTATACAGACATAAGAAGTGGAAGGGAGCAAGTAAAACGGAGAAGAGGCACAAGAGAATCTTCAAGAAACTTAAGGCACACGTTGCTAATCGATCTAAATTCTCGCAAAACCAAGAAACGATCGTCATGTATTCTCAGCTCGCTTCCTAAATAAAGAAAGAACTAGATACACGAACATCGTCTTAATACCGTCTCATTTTTGGCAATTTTCTCAAACTTGACATATTCCAAGTTGTCACCTTGTAAACCACGAAATCATAATCGAAACGTCGTCTTTAAATCGACTCAAATTGTCGATCACCCCAATCCTCGAAAGAGAAAACATCCACAATTCTTTAAAATATCGGTTCACCTGTTTTTTCGTAAAAAAATAGGGATTAGGTATGTATACTACACTCATATACTCCCAAACTTCAAAAACTTTTTGCCTCTGCATAAAAAAACTTTTGCGATAAAGCAAAATCAAGAACACAAGTAGCAGCGAGCACAACAAACGGAACACTTTCTCCCTACTCATTGAGAACTACAGCTGGTTGATCGATTCGTTCTGCTCAAAAAACTCACGGAAATGTTCCGCGACTAGAACGTAACAAAATAACTTTGGGTAAAACTCCATGAGTAACTCCAAGCAACTTTCACCAATTATCGAAATCAAAGCAGAAATGTTTGCCAAAAAATCTGCGGAAACACCGCTTCTTTGAGGTCTTCATTCATCGAGCAATTAACTATCTTCACAAAACCGATCACCAATTACTTTCGTATAACTAAAGAATTTATACAAAACAGTCTGCAAGAAAACAAAATCAGTATCATGCAAAAACGACTTCACAATATAAAAACGTAAATGAGGAAAACATAATCCTCAGTCGCAAACATCACGAGTAATCTGCAGAAAAAGTTCTCTACTCACTCCTATGTAAAACCCTTCTTGTATAACATTACATGAAAAATCCTTCGTATATTCAGATATAGTCATACGAAGCAACTTTCGAAGATAAACATAACAGGTTTTACAAAGTAGTGTTTCTTGTATAGCAAAACTGAATCTTTATGATCCGACTTTGGACGACCAATCTAAACTTTATCTCTTCGCACTGCGATCTTACAGATTTTATTCTTCAGCCATGCGCTCGCTGGCTTCTGCCTTTCATTCCCCTCGGTTACATCCGAGAAGGCAATCATCCTGCAACTGACTCCGCACAGGTTCTTTATCAAGCCTCTTAGGCTTCGTCTTACAAAGACAAAAACAAAACAATTTCCGTACAACGAAATGAAGCATTATACGAAACATTCATCGTATAACTGAAACCCAAAGTAGAAAATCGTGTTCTACCACCATCGGCGATCTTAACACGTAAAACTCTGACATACTTGGACTATCAATCTCGACGAACGCTCTTCAGCCCTCGGCCAATTACCCTTTCCGTAAAAGCCCAAATTCTAGGTTGGCATCCTCTTTAAGGAAAATTATAAACTAACTTGACCTTAATGTTATCACGAAAGTGCCACGGTCTAATCCAAGACAAACAATGTCCTCGGCTATGCGGCTGAACGCAACCAGAACATTTGAGCGACCACAGCTCCATCCAATCACTTAACAGCAAAACAACAATCCATTTTGGGTGAAGAATAATGTTAATTTTCCAAAGATAACCACGAAGATAGAAGGAAGATGGAACATTTCCGCGAAGTGATAACCTTGACCGAGGGTAGAAGAGGAAAAAGCAAACCGCTTTTGGGAGAAGTATATAGGGACTTTGAGGCTGAATATGCAGACACAAATAAAATTTTACTAAGAGCAAGCATAGCACTTAAGGCAATTAGGGATATTTGTGTTTTTCTGTTATCCAGTTGGGACTCAAATAGGTTAATCAAGTCTTACAAGGTTAGAACTAGGAAATCGCTGACTGCTCTTACAACCAAGGTTCTACCTGTTGTAACGGTCAAATCACATATTCGAAATAATATCTTCTTTGCTCTCTTTTTGTTTATTCAATTCCTTATTGTATCGTTTGTTCTCATTGTTTGGTCGCTTGACGTTTTGGCTTACCAGAAATCTGGGACCATCGGGAAAGCTGGGTTTACCTTGGCTACCTAAATCAACGGAAATTGACTGTGCGAATTTCAGTTCCCACAGTTTGGCGCTAGAAGGAGGGGGTACAGATCAATCTAACTCTCAGCCACCAACCCTCGATCAAACATCTCAGCTCACGATCTCAACAACCAACAACTTCGCGATGACAACGTTGAAAGCACTCCAGTGACTACCGTCACTGCAGTTAATGATGACGCAAACACCACAGCGTTCGAGGAGGTGATGAAGATGTTCTCGACTTTCGAAAAGAAGTAGGCAGAACAATACAACGTCATGAGTTCTCTCGCTAAACAGCTTGAAACCCTAACAACAAGGAACAGGTCCGTTTTTATGCGCGGAACAATGCGGAAGAAGACTCGATTTCGCTACCCCTTAAGACCTGTCCGGCAACGCACAGGGGAAACCATCTGGACAAAACCCCGAGGAAGATAAATAAGGAAGATAAATAAGGGGGAGAATCGAACGCGTCAACGGGGATTCTAGCAGCCAGTCTGATCCTACGGACGAAGACGCAGACGTACATCCACGTCGGACAAGGAGCCGACCGACTCCGGAAGAGTTCCAGTTCGATAACCTTATGACCGAAGAATAAGAAGCTATCTTCTGTAACGAACAAGAAGAACTGGCCGAGGAGCGAACTCGGAATAGTAGCGGGAAACACCGACAAAGTCAGAAATCTGCTAGCAAAAACTTAGAGATTCACGATCTCCACGATCACCTCATGAAAACAGTAGCCAAAGTTAGAGTAGTGAAGTCTCAAATACATCACGCTACTAGCACCACACCGGAGATCTTTCTGCTCCTCGAGGAGGCTCGCAAAACGCCTTTCACTACTCGTATCACCAAAACTAGGGTTTCAGATCCTAGAAAGATCAAGGTGACACCTTACGACGGTACCACCAATCCTAAGGCACACTTGCAGGCTTTCGAGGTCGCGATGGGAAGAGCCAGGTTCAGATAAAGCAAAAGAGACGCCGGCGAATGCCGCCTCTTCGTGGAAAGCCTTCGAGGAGCAGCGCTTGAGTGGTTCTCTCACCCTAGGTAAAATTCCATTGAAACTTTCCGCTAGCTCGCCTCGGAGTTTCTCAAGCAATACTCGATGTTCATAGATCAAGAAACCTCCGATGTCGACCTTTGGAGCCTATCCCAGGAAGAGGACGAGTCTCTGCGTGACTTCATAAAACGGTTCAAAACCATCATGGCTAGAGTGAGCGAGATAAGCTACAAATTGGCAATAGACGTGCTCCGGAAGACGCTCTGGTACAAAACAAAGTTCAGGAAGTGGATAAATTTGGAGAAGCCGCGTACAATCCATGACGCGCTTCACAAGGCAAAGGATTACATCATCATCGAAGAAGAGACGAAGATCTTGTTGCAGAAGTGGAAGCTGACGAAGACTTCGTCGAAGATCCATGGTCATATAAGAAGTTAAAAAAAGGAAAACCATCACAACGATAAAAGCATCCTCCGTGGGGAAGAAGAAACCCAGGGAGCGCATAACTACGCTATTAACTCTGGATCGGAACAAGGTCTGACGACGGGCAACACATGGACCCAAAAATGAATTACGACGATTAAGTCTTCTGAGACTTTCACAAGGCATGCGGTCACTCAACCGTTAACTGCAAAGTTCTTGGTGCGAGGCTGGCTGCAAAGCTGCTTACAGGAGAACTCTCCGAAGTCTCCAGCGTGAAATAACTCATCCGTGATTTAGACCGCCCCGCTTCTCAAACGAAGAACTTTTCCTAAGGGAACCAATCGCAAGAAAAACGCAGAAGAAGGCACGACGAGAAGGTCAACAACAACAATCCTCGCAGAGTGAACATGATCATCGCCGGATCGCAATATTGCAGCGATACCATCTCGACCATCAAAGCTCATCAGTGCAAGGCCGAGACAAGCTTAAATTTTCTGACCTGGTCCGCGCCAAGTGATATCCCGAAAGGAACAATCACATTCGATGAAGAAGAGGCCGGCGGGATCGACCAGCCACACTGCGATCAAATCGTGATAGATCTCGTAATAAGAGATCTCGAGTTCGCCATGGTTCTCATCGACACAGGAAGCACGGTCAACGTCATCTTCCGCGATACTCTCAAGAGGATGATCGTCGAATTATGGGAACTTGTACCATCGCCAAAATCGCTGATCGACTTCTCTGGCACGATGTTTATAACCTCAGATCAATCAAACTTCCCGTTACGGCAAAAGAAGTCACCAAAATTGTCGTCTTCGTTGTCGTCGACCGGCCATTTTCAATGTCTTCATGGGCATTAAGGAAGTTCCGTCGACTTATCACTTAGGCATTAAATTCCCCACTCATAATGGAATTGCCGCGATCTCGAGATGCCAGAGACAGTAGAGACGTTGCTTCCTGGCCGAACAGAAGCTAAGAAAAATCACAAAAGCCTCAATGGCGAAGACCAAACACCCGAAGCTAGCGCAGGCACCGACTAAGTACACTTTGGACAAAGACGATCCAGAATCGTCAACTCAAGCAACAGTCAAAGAACAACTAGTTTCAGTGCCCAACGCTTCAATCCAACCGGAGGAAACAATCCAGCAGAAGACGTCGATCCTGCAATAAACACAGTCGACACGAACACGACAACCGAGTAAACACACTCGCACAAACAGCAGAACTACGAGAGACGAGTTCAGATATCCCCCTCTCCAAAAAGGGGGAGAGAGTGGGTACATATACGAATACTCGTATATTCCTGCATTCTAAAATATTTGCCATGTACTCAATATCTTTGAAATTTTTTCGGCAATAAAGATTTCATTAGACTCTCGTAAAATATCTCTAATCTCGCAAAGAAAATCTTGTTATACTTTTGGATAGCATCCATATACGAGCAAAGAAACTTCATCACATTGACTAAAGCATCGCCGAGATCAACAGATCCCACCAACCACGAAAACTCCTTAACAAACATATCTTATTCGAATCATCAGTTCTGACTCCCAACCAGAGCATGAGACCCCGGTCCCTGATACTTAATACATTTCTGACACAAAGTATTGTTTCGCAAAAATAAGCAAGACGTTGGCTAGATTTTTAGAACACGCTCCCATTCCATCCGCGACTATAAATCACAAACGATCGTCGATCGGTCCCGCCGAGCACTTTACCCGTCTTAAACAAACGCATCCAGATGCGTCCTAAGGGATAGATCCTCTCACATCCGACTAGGATAAAATAGCGCTATAAAGAAATCTGAAATTTTGGTCAGCACTTTCGGACGACCTAAAAATTGTCTCCGGAGAGATGCTCGACTCCAACCAGACAATTCGTATAAGCCGATAACCTATCTCACACATTAAATTGGAATGGATTCAGGTTAAAATCGCAACATGCAAAACGAAAGCTGTTTAGTCATTGCAAGGACTCAAACCGAAAGTAAACCTAGGTCTTACCCTAAACACAACACACTGGTCTCTAATGTCTCAAACATGATATCGAAAAGATGGGAGATCCTGAAGCTTGTCTCTTCATCCGCATCTAAATGGTCTCAAAACTTTGGGAACTTCTCGAACGTCTCGGATGAGCAAGGAATAGGATGATCCACAAAGAGGGGCAAACCGCGAGATGACAACTCTAATTTTTCCACTACGCTTAACGAAATCCAAATATTCTCAAAACCCTTTTTATAAAAAAACACGGCTAAAACAAAAGCTGATAGACGACATGGATTCAAAGCCACACATGGCCAGTCCCGCTACATGATACATGACCACACTTGGCCAGAGATGAACGAATAACATAGACAAACTATAATACAAGGGAACACATTCCAAAATAAGTCGAGGCCAACATTACAATCAGTCGTCGAGACCAAAGCTTTAAGGTGGTCGGCCACGGTGCCACGAATCTTGCGATAATCACGGTGATCCTTATAACCCCTCGTAAGCTCCCCAAAATCACTGGAGAACCTGTCACGACGATTCTTCATGACTTCAGCCACCTCTCGCTTTCCTCGCCTATAGGCACGACGAACCTCGGTTGCAACCGACTCTCTCTCATGACGACAAGCAGTCTCCAATTCGCTTCTCAGACGGCCAATCTCTTTATCAACTGTCTCAGCACTTAAATGAGCCATGTAATCCTCTTGGCTGCTTGCATCAAGAGCTCAGTTCATCATGAGAAGACTATGCGAAAGATCTTGAAGTCAAGAAAACCTTGGCCCTAAAAACTAATAATGCTCAAGGACCAAAACTTACCCCATTTACCATCCTCGACGCCTTGGTAAACTCCGGCACCCAGCTGGATCCATCTACCCCGGAGGAAAGTCAAAATCGAGCAACTCGTCTAGATTGTTCTGTTTGCCACCACTCCCGCATACTTGACTGTTGAGATAGTCTCTAAGTATGTTGTCAGGAAAGCAGTGCCCGTCGGCCACGTCATCATCGACGATAACGTGTTTATCTTTGCGGGACTTCGACCTTTCCCTCCTCGCTCGAACCTCATGAATAAACCAATCCATGCTTAACTCCGACCCTTCCTCGGCCGGCAAGTCCAACTGAAACCGAGAACAATGGAGAGCAACAGCTTAGCAAACCCGCGTCGGGGTAAAGCAAAGGATGGACGTCCACAGAGCAAGTCTCAGACAATGTTCAAGCCCTTCGGACTTGGAGGAAGAGGATTATTCTCTGCAAAACAAAAAACAAGCACGCAAGATCGAAATCTAAACTAAAACTGGAGGACACTTAATCGGGATTACCTTTCGACCCCACCTAGTCCTAAAGATGGGAATTTCGTTCGCTTCTACGAATGCGTTGTTTACGCGTACAAAGAAGAAATGCTCTCTCCAATCATGATAGTTTGACACGAACTCTGTTATGAGCATCATGCCCGGCCGAGGCCTCAGCTGAACTATGGCCGAATTCTCCCAGGGTTTCAGCATGGCTTCAAGGTGGTCGTCCTCAAGGGTCATACCCAGTTCCTAATTCAGTACTAAAATCCCGAAGATGTGCTGCAAACCGCACAGGATTTTCTGACCGATCGACAGCTTGAATCGGTTGAAAATCTGCACGATGACTTCAGGGATGGGAAACAATAGATGGAAATGCATCAAGTATGCCTCATAGCATGTGAAGTAGCCTCGGGAGGAGACTCGGCAACTTCTCCACCTTCTGGGAGACGAAACTCAACAAACTCCAAAAACTTGTAGAAGCCCCAGATGACGGCAAGCCCATTTGGACAGCTCTTGCTCAGACAACCATCCACATGGCTAGCACGAAACGGAGGAGGAGCCCACATCCAGAGCCTAGGAGGTTTTACTTCACCCCTGGCCTCCCAGTATGCATCGGGCTCCTTAGGATCAACCGAGTGTGCCACAAACTCTATCTTTGGCTCAACCTCGTTGTGTTGCGAGCTAGAGCTAGCAGGAAAGTAACAGTTATGGCGAGACTTGCTGGAAGCTTTCCTCCTTGAAGACATAATCAAAAAAATATATACCAAGGGAGAGAAGAGAAGAAAAGATCTTTCTATCTTGGAAAAGAATTTGTGGAAATAAGCAAGTAAAAAATTTGAAAACTTACTCCACATACTTATAGATAAGAGAATTCACTATTCACCTTCGGATTTTCAGATGTTGGATTCCGCCTAACTTACCCGACATGCCTAAAACGCTCGCAAGAACATCATGATTCTACTGAGCTGGGGGCTAACTATCGGGGTCAAAATCGGTTACAATGGTATCCTCGTAAGAAATGTCCCGGGAAATGTCCTCTTTGAAAAGAGAGAGATAATATTTTAAAAAGACAAGAGGGGGAAAATCGAAATCGAGTTTTGTATGAACTCTGAAAGAGGGTTCGCAAGATAAGTCCTCAAGAAAGGTTACTCTAGGCCTCAAACAAACGGATCCCCGATCATCGAAACAACAAAACGACTATAAGCCTCAATTGTCCAACTCGCCCGTTTGGCGAGTTAGATCGACCAAGGCGACCACCTCGCCCGTTTGGCGAGTTGGACCGGTCTAACTCGCCGAACGGGCGAGGTGGATCGACCAAGCCAAATAACTTGCCTGTTCGGCGAGTTGGATCGACTTTGCTGAACGGGCGAGTTGGATTAACCAAAGCCGCCTAACTTGCCCGTTTGGCGAGTTGGACCACACGAGCTGACCAACTCCCCAAACGGGCAAGTTGGATCGAGCAAGCCACCCAACTCACCGAACTGGGGATTTGGGTGGAACAAGCAATCCAACTCGCCCATTCAGCGAGTTGGATAACAAATCCATATTCGTCCCGTCATCGTAGATCCCTCCTTCGAAATCGGATCGAACTAGTTCTTGTTTCATCTCGATCAGAGTTGTCGTTGAAACTTTACCGCAAGATCATGTTTCCTCGTATATGTTCGGATTGATCGTGTAAAACGGTAACGATTAACTAAACAATTAAGTTTCCTCCATTATATGAGAAATTCGAACTCTCTTCGGAATCGACTTCATTTTGGAAGCGCTCTTTCGATAAAATCGTAAAAACGCTTATGTCGAAAAACGACCTGAGAAGGTCTAAAACTCGACTAAAAGCCCACTCGCAGTTTTACACGAAATCGAGCCCAGTCGTTATGACGGTCAATCATTTATTTTGTAGAAAAAGATAAATTTTAAGTTCGGAAGATAAATGTTAAGTTTCCAAAGATAACCACAATGATTGAAGGAAAATGGAAGATTTCCGTGAAGCGATAAACTCGACCGAGGGCAGAAGGGGAAAAGGCAAAACCCCTCTTGGAGGAGTATATAAGGACTTCAAGGCTGAAGATGCAGACATACAAAAAAATTAACTCAAAGCAAGCATATCACGTAGGGCAATTAGGCATATTCCCGTTTTTGTGTTATCGAGCAGCAACTCAACTAGGTTAATCATATCTTACAAGGTTAGATCTAGGAACTCGCCGATGGCTCTTACCGCTAAGGCTCTACCTGTTGTAACACTCAAATAAAAAATTCAGAATAAAATCTTCTTTACTCTCTTTTCGTTTATTCAATTCTTTATTATATGGTTTTTTCTCATTGTTTGGTCGCTTGACATTTTGGCTTAGCAGAAATCTGGGACCATTGGGAAAGCTTGGTCTACCTTGCCTTCTTAAATCAACGAAAATCGACAGTGCGTATTTTGATTCCCACAACAGGCGACTAGACCGTCAATGAGTCTAGTCACTCGTGGAAGACTAGCCACATGCAATGTCTAGTCGCCCACGGGCGACCAAACCGTCATCGAGTCTTGTCGCCTGTGGGAGACTAGATACGTGCAATGTCTAGTCACCCACGGGCGACTAAACCGTTAACATATATCATCGCCCTCTAACTCCTTGGACAATTCCTACTCTCCATCTTGTCTATCCTACCGTCCCTCATGGTCCTCTACTCGCCCTTTAACTCCTTTGCTTGCTCTTACTCACTCTCTTGCAATTCTACTTGGCCTTAACCATCTTTACTCGTCCCCAACTCCTTGGCTTGCTCCTACTCCCCTTATTGTCCATCCTACTGGCCCTTATCTTCTTCTTTGTGTTCTCCTTTGAATCTCGATCAAAAATTTTTTCGTTTCGTCTCAATAAGAGTTTCCATTGATATTTTACGATGAAAACAAGTAAGACTTGTTTTTGCGTAAAAATCCAAATCAATCTTCAAGATGGTTATGGTTAGCTTAACACCTCTTTTTCCATGTACGAATAGGTTGATAAGATCAATAATACGAAAATATATTTCATATAACTTGATGATTTCTCCTACAATAATCGTAAAAATGCGTAAGTGACAGCGTGCGGGTTAAGGTTTATATTAGAGCATGCAATCTATCAAATTAACCCTACGAACTACTCTTGCCAAGAGAGGTCTAATTGTAGTACTTAGGGATCCAATCTACAGAGAGTGATGGCACATAGATTTCTGAGCTCTAAAATTTAAGCTAGGCAAGCTATAAATATGAGGTTAGTTTGAAGGTTTTATTCAAAAAAAAGAAATTGTCTAAATAAGTTAATTGATTCAAATATCGAAAAGGTAGATCTATTGTTTCAGGAAAGTGAATTATAATGGATAGGATGCAGGGAATTGTGAATATGCAAGGACCTTAATCACAATCCGACCCCCTCTTGTTCCAATATGCGAACAGAGTACTCGACCATCGATCGACGACTAAGGACGAGTGTCAATCGATGGCTAAGGCCATGTGTTGATCGATGGTTATCATACAGAAAGTTCGTCGGCTAGGTTAATTAAACCAACTCTCGCATGTATCTAACAACCTAGCTCAATGGAGTTAATTTGGGCATAGAGCCTACTCTCGTAGTTGCCTATGTCTTAAGTTCAGGTTTCTAGTTAGCTACTCTAAAACACAAGCTTTAAACACAATTTCAAAAATAGATATCTCTTCATCGTAGCAATCTTATTTTTGGGTTAATTCATCAATACCATAATGAACCCTAGATCTAACAAGAGAATTAATCAGACATAATCATAGAAAACATGATAAATTGAATAATATAATGCATAGAATAGATAATGGGGTTCCAAAACAAATCTTTGAAGGAGTTCATATTTTTTCCCCAAAACTACTAACAAAACTAAAAACTGTAAATAATACTTTTCTATTAAATCTCTGTTTGTTTGCCTAAACAATGGAAAGACCTTTATAAAGTAGATCAAAACTCTTTCAGGGTCATTCTTGTAATTTGTCTTGACTTGGCATTGAAGTCAGCCAATAACACTACGAGTTGACCGTCGATCGACAACACGCATGCACCTTTGATCGATGGTCAGTTGACCTTGACTTTGACTTAGCTGATTGGGAACAGCTAGTGGATATCTTCTCTGAATGCTCTAA
Source organism: Moricandia arvensis (assembly GCA_905132765.1). NCBI lineage: Eukaryota > Viridiplantae > Streptophyta > Magnoliopsida > Brassicales > Brassicaceae > Moricandia > Moricandia arvensis. Next base: position 110,445 of record CAJHQP010000788.1, on the reverse strand, counting down.
CAATCTCCATTATCTCCATAATGCTCCAAAACGTGTCTTGACCTGAAACGACTCTAAAATACAGTCTAGACATACATAGCAGACTCCAAATAGGGTCCAAACGACAATCTTAAAATAGTAAATAACAAGGTATATCAACTCCCTCAGACTTAACTTTTTGCTTGTCCTCAAGTAAAACAAATGTAGCATGTGAAAGAGGTTTGAAAAGCAGGGACTCACATAATACATAAGCATGACTATCACTCTACTATATCGCAACCGCATCGAATAATGCTAATAAAACAGAAAATTTATATGTCTTATCCTAGTATAGCAACCAAATTCATTTTATCAGCAACTCAACAAATACTAAGGCCGAGTGTACCTTACAGATTTGCAGAAGGAATCAGAATTAACAGACTAGTCGACCGTCGACCGAAGGCTAAAGCCGAGTGTCGATCGATGCTTATCGGAAAGGAAGTTCGTTCGCTAAGTTAATTAAATCAGCTCTCTCATGTATCTAACGACCTAGCTCAATGGAATTAATTCTGGCACAGAACCTACTCTCGTAGTTGTCTATGTCCTAAGTTCAGGTTTCTAGTTAGCTACTCTAGAACACAACCATTAAACACAATTCCAAAGATAGATATCTCTTCATCCTAACAATCCTATTTTTGGGCTGAATAATAAAGAATTACTCAGACATAATCATAGAAAGCATGATAAACTGAATAATATAATGCATAGAATAAATAATGGGGTTCAAATACAAATCTCTAAATGAGTTCAGATCTTCTTCCCAAAACTAGTAAGAAAACTAAAAGATATAAATAATATTATTCTATGAAATCTCTGTCTGTTTGCCTAGACAATGGCAAGACCCTTATAAACTAGGTCAAAACTTATTCAGGGGCATTCTTGTAATTTGTATTAACTTGGGCTTGAAGTTGGCCAACAACTCTACGAGTAGACTGTCGACCGACAGCAGGCATCCACCGTCGATCGATGGTTAAGCTTGACTTCGACTCTGAAATATCTGATTGTGAACAGCTACTGGATATCTTTTTTTGAATGCCCTAACAAGCTACATTATCTCCATAATTCTCCAAAACGTGCCTTGACCTGAAAAAAATCTAAAATACAGTCTAGACATACATAGCAGACTCCAAATAGGATCCAAATGATAGTCTTAAACTGGTAAATAACAAGGTATACAACCTCCCCATACTTAACATTTTGCTTGTCCTCAAGAAAAACAAAGGTAGCCTGTGAAAGAGGTTTGAAAAGCGAGGACTCACATAACACATAAGCATGACTATTGTCCTACTATATCGCAACCACATCGAATAATGCTAATCAAAGAGAAACTTTATATGCTTTATCCTAGTATAGCAACCAAATCATTTTATCATCAACTCAACAAATACTAATATGACTCACCCCACTACTGTTCTCATTTCTTTGCATAAAAATATAGTGTGGGTTTTACCTTGGGAGTATCGATCAAAGGACACATGGACTCAACTCCTACAAACTTGCATGTATAGGTATAAAGTCTTTCCTGATCCTTTTCTTTCCTCTTTTCTCTCATAATCTTTTGGAACTCAAATTCAATGGACAATGATGATGCTACAGTCCATCTTGCCATCTCATTTTGATATTTTTAAATACAAAGTTGTATGCGAATAATGAGGTCATCAGTAATGTACCTACCTCTCGCTTCCAACAATGTGTGATCATTCCTTTGAATTGGAATAATGGGGTTATCGGTAATGTACCTACCCCTCTGCATTTCAGGAAATCATCTCGATCTTTTCTATTATAGATCCTGGAGAGAAAGAGAGAAAGGAAATCAAAATTAACAGACTAGTACCTTACAAACTTGCAGAAGGAATCCGATCCGATGTATACCAAGCCCCAAAGAAAGCAAAGTAGTCAATCTTAGGTTGGAGATAAGCTTTGGTTCCTTCAGACTTTTTAGTAAGTACGATCTAATGGCAGGATGATCCACTTTGGAACCTCAAGTAATCTCTGCAATCAACATGTATAAGAATGGTTCTAAAGTATGGTTAGTCAATAAAAAAATTTTGATCATAATCCCCTTCTTGACTCTATAAAAACAAATTGAAAAACTTAATAGATAAACTCTCAAAATAGCTAAAAGTATCAGCGAACCTCCCTCATACTTGAATAACAATGTCCCCAGTAATTCCTTGTCCGGGTTGGTTAATAAAAACTAAAGCATATGTAAAAGGTTGAGAGAAAGTTGAGGTTACCAACTCCGTAAGGAGTATCGCCTGATGGTGAATGTTGAGTGTTGACCGATTGTGAATGTTGAGTGTCGACCGATGGTAACCATTCAAACCATCGAACGATGGTGAGGTGGTGGTGTCGACCGATGGTGGTTTCAAAATTTTCTACTCCTCCTTTGAAAACCTAAAGTAACTAGATAAAAACCATAATTAGTAACTAGAAAATGAAATACTAAATTAAAACTTACAACACAGTGGGTTGCCTCCCACTTAGCGCTCGGTTATAATCTTAAGCTCGACGTTTTGACTTCTGGACTAGGAAGGTAGGTCATAAAACCAATGTGGAAAGCAAGTATCCACATAATTTATGCTCGTTCCAAACCATGCACTGATAAAACCTCTTACAGCCTCATCTACTCTGGCTTGCTGATTTTCCATCTTCCTCTGATCAAATGTTAATCTGCCCATCCTTTGTTCAAGTGCTTGAATGCATCCCATAATCATGTTAAGTCTGGCATATGTGGGGTCTCAAATAGCGTCCAAAATCTGGTTGATACTATCCCTCATTAAGTCCTGAGAAAAGTAAACTCCATCAACCTTGTCTTGTAAGAGGCCCTCTGTTACAAGTCTCTATCCAAATTCTGCATTGTGACTATCAATCGATGGCCAACTGCTGCCGTCGATTGATGCTAAACTGACTGCCTCACCCGATGTTTAATTTCTCAAGAGATTCACGGATCCATTGGCCATAGCTAGTATGTCTGCGATATCCTCCTTGGACACATTGAGAATCCTTCCATCCATTACCCGTGCATATCCATATGGGTCTCGCATGATTCCAGGCTCATCTGGTCTGAGGTATCCATAATCGTCATCGTATCATGTCAGGTTGTCGTCGATCGAAGGTATAGAGGCACCGTCGAATGATGCTGGATTCCAGCTTCCATAGGATGCTGACATGCGTGTTTTTATTGTCCTAGCAGGGGATAAATATCCTATATAAATAACTATTAAATTAACCCTAGTCTTAACACACAAATAGTACTCTTGCCAAAAGAGATCAGGTGTACTACTTAGGGATCTAATCCACAGAGAGCAATGGCACACAATAGATTTCTTATTTCTAAGACTAAGCTAGGTGAATATATATATTGGTGGCAAACAATCAGTTAAGGAAATATTCCTTATCAAGAAGTAGAGATGCAATATGAAAATATGCTAATACTGCAAATATGGAAATAATGCAAATATGGAAATATTCTAATAAACTAACTTGATGCAAATGTGAACATGCTAGATCTAGGGTTTCAAGCCTAATGGATTATAGTGGATAGGAAGCACATATATGTAAATATACTAGAATTCAAATATTAACTATTCTGACCCTTTTAACTGCAACTCTCGTATGCGAGCAAAAGAAAGGATCATCGATCGACGGCTAAGGCCTGATGTCGATCGTTGGTGAATCAGAAGGAAGTGTGAACGAGATTTGATAAGTTCAACAGACTTATTAGACCAGCTCTCGCATGCGCCTAACAACCTAGTTCAATGGAGTTTATTCTGGCACAGAACCAACTCTTGGAGTCATCCATCTCCTACTTTCGAGATACTAGTAAGCTACTCTAGAATGCAAGCATTAAACACTCAATTGATAGATATTATCTTAGGTAGGAATCCTATTTTTGGGCTAATCCATGATTTTTATCATTCAACCCTAAATCTAGTTGATGACAACTCAGACATAATCAAAGAAAGAACAATAGTCTCAATAAAATGCATAGATAAAATATTGGGGTTCCAATACAAATCTCCCTAAGGAGTTATGAATCTTCTCCCCTAAAAACTTAAAACTATAAAACTATGTAAGTTGTGTCAAGCCTTCCCTACGCTTGTACTTGCACACTCTGCATGCTCTCAATACATAAGCATAAATATAAAAACCCTAAAACTTAGGATAAAACTCGTTCAGGGTATTCGTCTTCTGTCTTCTAAACTTGCTTTTCGGTCGCTTGTCTGCGAGTTGGGCGTCGATCGATGGCAAGTGTACAGCATCGATCGACTTTGGTCTTTCATCATCGGTCGACTCCAAGGTTGTGTCGTCGATCGACACAGTATTATACTTCGACTCCTCAAATAGTCTGCTACGGATTCTTCTCCCCTAAATACTCCAAAAGCTCCAAGTATCTCCATTTATCTCCAAAACGTTCCTGGACCTATAAATACTCTAAAACATATCCTAGACATAGAAAATAGACCCTAAATAGAGCCTAAAACATGGCCTAAAACTGTTAATAAATAGGCTTTATCAACTCCCCCCAAACTTAACATTTTGCTTGCACTCAAGCAAACAAAGCCTGTAAAGAGGTTTTCAAAAGCAGATACTCACATAATGTCATTTACTTTGTTGCAACCACATCCTATCAAGTCAATCACAGAGAAATTTTATACACCATATCCTAGTATATCAACCAAATCCAGTCTACCAACAACTTAGCAAATACTAGTCTGACTCACCCCTGCACTGATTTCATTTCTTTGCATAAAATAAAAGTGTAGGCTTTACCTTGGGAGTATCGATTATATGACACATGGACTCTACCTCTGCAAGTATCTGACCAACTAGGCACAAAATCTTTTCTAATTCCTTTATTCCCCCTTTTCTCTCTTAGTCTTTCTAGATCTCAAACTTAATGGAGAATGATGGTGATACAGTCCATCTTGCCATCTCTTTTTCGATTTTCCTCTTTTTTTTAGTTTCTTTTCTCTTTTTTGTTTCTTTTGCTTTTTGGGCAAAGTTGTAGGCGAATAGTGTGGTCATCGGTAATGTACCTACCCCTTGCTTCCAACGATGTGTGATCGGTCCTCCGAATTAGAATAGTGGGGTCATAGGTAATTTACCTACCCCTCTGCATCTCGAGAAGTCATCTCAATATTTTAATCTATTAGGTAGATGCTGAGAGAAAGACAAAAGGGAATCAAAGGTGAACTGAATTGTACCTAAAGACTGGTAGGAGGAATCCGATCCAGTGTATACAAAGCACCAAATCAAGCAGATAATGTCAGGATTAGTGTTGGAAATCAGCTTCGGTTCCTTCAAACTTTCTAAGCAAGTGTGATATAGTGGCAGGATGATCCACTTTGGTATCTTTAGTAATCTCCGCAACAACTTTCTAAAAATGGTACTAAAGTGTGGTTAGTCAATAATAAATCTTGATCCCTCAATAAAACTTTTTGAAAAACTTATATATATTCAATAAATAAAACTCAAAACAAATCAACTTGCATTAGCGAACATCCCCCATACTTAAATTACTCTCTCCTCAGTGTAATCCGCCCCGGATTGGTTAGGAAAAAAGAAATCATAAGTAAATTGATTAAGTAAAAAAACTGGATACCAGAATCTGTAAAGAGTATTGATCGATGGTAGGCGTGTGTGGTCAATCGATGGTCGCGATCCAATGTCGACTGTGGTGCCTCTATGGTGTCAATCGATGGTGACTCAAACGGTCTAAAACAAAGTAAAACTCGAAATAAGTAGTAGTATAAGTAAAAAGGAAATAAAGGCTTACTAAACAGTGGGTTGCCTCCCACTCAGCTCTTGGTTATAGTCTTTAACTCGATGTTGTGAACTCTCTGACTAGTATGAAGTTGGATCAAAACATGGAAAACAAGTGTCTACATCTTCTTTGCTCTTCTGAAAGCATGTACTGATGAAGTTCCTTATTGCCGCATCTCCTATGGTTTTCTCATTCCTTGTAATTGTTCTGGCAAATGCCATGGAATGCATACCCTCTTGTATTTCTCAACACTATGCTGTAGCATTCTACGTCTGGCAGCTGATGTCTATAGGATAGTCGACGTCATCCAACCTCTTGTAACAATCATCCAGTGACATATCTTGAGTTCTGTAGATTGCATTCATAATATCATCAATCTCTTCTCTGTTGCATGTCTGTTGATCCTTCTTAGACATAGCGATCCTTGCTACATGTTCTCGTAAACATATGTAGCTCTGCTCAAACAAATTAGCTCTCTCTAGAACTGATCTGATGTCTTCAGCTTGCACATTCACCACCCTTCCATTTGTAGCTCGTGCATTACCATTCTCATCTCTGTAGATGACATACTCATCTTTCTTTTCCCAGCGGAAAAGTATGTTGCCCTCAGTATCAAAAGCTCTCGTACCTTGCTCGAAATACCAATTGACAATTACTTGATGTTTCTTTCGATCGGTGGTGGCTTGAAAGGGTATGGATCAGAATGGATCGGCTCGTTCCTCTGATCTTCAATATCGAACGATGCTGTATGAAGTGTATCGATCGATGGCTCATGCTGCTATCCAAATAAAGTACTCCATCCATTAGACATAATAAGGGCATCTGCTATATCCTCCTTGGATAAATGTTGGATTCTCCCATGAAGAGCATGTGCACGTCCCTATGGGTCTCTGAAAATTCAGAACTCAACCGGTCTAAGATTACCAATATCTGTCTCTTTTGCTCCAGGTTCATGTTTTGGTTCTTGTCTGATGTCATTCAAAGGCCAGGAGTAGCATGTGATCGATGCTCGATTATCCACTCTTGCGTTCATCACCCAGGCTGTGTTTTCTGATGCCAGGCTGTGATATTCAATTTTGCTCTTCCTCTCTGTAATCTTCATCGTACCCTTTGCATACTAGACGTGTGTCGACCGATGGTGTAAGGTGATCGTCGATCGATGCTCGGTAACCAGACTATTGCGCAAAAATGTTTCCAGCTCTATTAGCCATGGCAAGAATGTCTTCAATATCTTCCCTCGTGACATTAAGTAGTCTGCCATCCATAGCTCTTGCGTGACCGTATGGACCTCTCATGATACCGAACTTGTCTGGTTGTAGATAACCATATTCCTTCTCGCGTTCTGCAGCTGAATCTACTTCGGTTTCTGCTTCTTGGTCAGTATCAATCTATGCCATATGAGTGCCGTCGATCGATGTCGATTTCCCGAGTCCATGGGAAATATGAAAAACACCAGCCTCTTCCATAGAAGTACCACGGTACTCGTTCATCTCTTCTTCTCTGCAGTCTTCGTCGTACTTGGGGTAGGCTATGTTGTAATCACCATCTGTGTGGCAGGCTTTGATCGGTTCTGGAGTGTGAGTGTCGATCGATAACAAAGGGTGGGTGTCGACCGATTGCTGAACTGCAAGCGTGTCAATCGATAGTCTGGGCTGGGTGTAGATCGATACTCCATCTTTCGACTCTTCATTAAAGTCATAATCACAGAAGCATGTGGCCACATGTTCTGCATCATCACACAATTTAGTCAGAGTAGCCTTGTTTTTATTCTTAACAGGTTCATAGAAAATATTTTGATCAATTATAGACAGATACAACATGTTTAATTTCATATCGCAGATAGCTCCCACGGTAGCCATGAATGCTCTTCCAAGTAATAGTGAAGAGTTTCAATCTATCATGATGTCAATCACGTGGAAGTCCACTGGTATTAAGGTGTTGTTAATCTGCACTAGAACATCTTTTACCATCCCTCCTGAGTTCACTTTAGAGCAGTCTACAAATGTGAAGGAATCATTGGAGGGTTTCACTTTCAGGTTCATTTCCTCTGCCATAGTTACTGGCATGATGCTCAGTGATGATCCAATATTACAGAGAGCAATGGGGTATTTGTTGCCGTTGATAAAGCATGGAATCACAAACTTCCCAGGATCACTTTTGTTCTTTAGACATGTCCTCTGTTTCATCTTTTCTCTGAGATGATTAAACATGACCTCTATATCGTCTTATGTCGCCTTTGATTCCCTGAAAACATCCACAACTTATTAGTATTATAAGCTTCATCAAAAGGAGTATCTAAAGGAATTTTGAAAACACTTTTGGTAAAGCTATATATCTCTTTTTCATTTGCTTCTCTGCCTATATGTTTGGGGATCTTTTGCTTCCTCTTGGAGTGTCCCTCATCTTCTCTATCCAGATCCATACTTTTGGATATTTCAATATACTTTTCTTAAACCGTTCTGTATGGACACACAATCAAATTTGCAGCGATGCTTGGTAGTCAAACCGGCTTTCTCTTATGTCGATCGATGCTCATGTCACATTGTCGATCAATCCCTCTTTCTCTTTGTCGGTTGACTATATCATGTAGGTGTTGATCGACGTTAGTCGATTCACACGTAGCTACTGATATTGCAGGATTCGTTGTCGATCGATGCTCATTGCTTGGTGTCGATCGACACCAATGCAAACTGCCAAATGACATCAAACTTTCCACAAGAAAATCTCCTTCTTAGAACCTTTCCCTCTTAACTTCTTGCCAAATCATCATCAATCAATGCATTGACGTGGTGCTTCTTTCCAGCCTTAATTTTCTCCTTGATCAGGCTCTCGTGTCTCCTAATGGTTTCACTTGTTTGCAGCACTTGATTCTCCAGCTTCTTCACATGGGTGTTGAGATTTTCAAACTTGGTGTTGAGGTTGAGGTACAGCTCATCTATCTTTGCATCGAAATCCATAGTCATCTTCTGCTTTCCCTCTAAAACTTTGTTAACCATTGCTTCAATATTGCTTTCTTGAGTCTCTGGAGGAGGATTCTGGTAGTAAGAAGATCCATAAGTTACGTTGTTGTTGAAGGGCTTTCGCTGTAAACCATGATTAAAGCTACTCCTTTGACCACTCCCATAGGAGTTCATGTTGAAACTTGGATTACCTTGTCTCTGGAAACCATTACCATCAATGTAGTTCACATCCTCTTCTTCAATCTCATCATCTTCAGACTCTATTGCTTTTACCTCTGCAAAAGTGACTTGCTTCATGAAGAATTTCTTAACACTATCCAGTTTTGCCTTGACCTCATCAATTTGATCCTTACTCATAGTTGGAGTTGATCTCTTTCTTTCAAAGTCTGTGTTCTTGGTGCTGCTGCTGGATGCCAGATTCTCAATCATCCTTGTAGCTTCTTCAGGATTCCTAGTGCTGAAATTTCCCCCAGTAGCTGTGTCCAAAGCCATCTGATGTAATCCAATACCTCTAAAGAAAGTGCTGAGAAGTTGAACTTCGTTGAACCCATGGTGTGGACAGTCTCTTTGGTATGATTTCAATCTCATCCAGCAGTTTCTGAAAATTTTGAGGGTTCCTGTGAAAAAGTAGCAATCTTATTCCTTAGATGTTCTTCTCTTTTGTCATCAAAGAAGTTACGCAAGAAAGCATTCTTGATGTCATTCCAGGATGTCAGGGATCCTGGTGGTATCTGCTTAAGCCAATATGAAGCTTCTCCAACAAGTGAGTACTTGAAGAGCTTAAAAAGAGATAGTCCTCGGGGACTCCATTGGCTTTGATATCAGTCACTAGATCTTCAAATCGCTCTAGATGATCCATAGGTTGCTCATGTCGTAACCCATGGTAAGGTGTTTGCGCTACATGTCCGAAGAAGGCGTGCTTGATTTCAAAATCATTCATCTGACAAGCTGGAAGGCGAATGGCGGATCTGTTGATGTAGAACTGGTCTAGACGGTTGTAGTCAGCCAGTGTTCTCTGAGAAGCTTGGTCATTAGCTTCAGGTTGAGCTGCTGCAGCAACTGCTTTTGCTTCTGTATCAGGGATTATGGTCCCTTGATCGTCTACCTTTTGACCTGCTGCATTACGCAGATGACCGTCTTGGTCATGCATGTTCCCATTCTCATCCTGAGTCAGTATAATAGTCGCAACCATCTGAACTCGTCTGCTTCTGACGATCAATGTGGGTAAGCTGTTGTCGATCGTTGCTATGTGATCAGTGTCGGTCGATGATCGAGTTTTGATGTCGGTCAATGCTATCCGTAAAGAAGTGTCGGTCGTCGCGGTGTTGGTGTTGTCGATCGATGCTTGTCGTATTTCTTTGCGGATCGTACGTTCGAGTCTATCAGGGTCAGAGAACAGTACTTCTTGTCCTTTATTTCTCCTGGTGTGTCTTTGCATGCACCTGAAAAACAAGGAAAAGAAAATTTTAGTAACTTGAATGTTGTAACAAACCTAAATTAAATCCTACAAATTAAATCTAATGGCGATCAATGCTCCCTGGCAGCGGCGCCAAATTTGACATGCGTGTTTTAATTTTTTTAGCATGGTATAAATATCCTAAACAAATAACTATCAAATTAACCATAGTATTAACACACAAATAGTACTCTTGCCAAAAGAGTTCAAGTGTAGTACTTATGGATCGAATCCACAAAGAGCACTAGCACACAATATATTTCTTATTTCGAAGATTAAGCTAGGTGAATATATATTAGTGCCAAACAATCAGTTAAGGAAATATTCCTTATCAAGAAGTTGAGAAGCAATATGAAAATATGCTAATAATGCAAATATGGAAATAATGAAAATATAAAAATATTTTAATAAAACTAACTTGATGCGAATGTGAATATGCTAGATATAGGGTTTCAAGTTTAATGAATTATTGTGGATAGGAAGCACATATATATCAGAACTCAAATATTAATTATTATGACTTTTTTAACTCCAACTCTCGTATGCGAGCAAAAGGAAAGACCATCGATCAACGGCTAAGGCCAGATGTCGATCGACAGGTAAGGCTTAATGTCGATCGATGGTGAAATCAGAAGAAACTGTGAACGAGATTTGATAAGCCCACCAGACTTATTAGACCAGCTCTCACATGCGCCTAACAACCTAGTTCAATGGAGTTTATTCTGGTACAAAACCTACTCTCCTAGTCGTCCATGTTCTACTTTAGAGATCCTAGTTGGCTACTCTAGAATGCAAGCGTTAAGCACAACTCAATTGATGGATATTAACTTAGCTAGCAATCCTATTTTGGGGCTAATCCATGATTGCTATCATTCAACCCTAAATCTAGTTGATGACTAATCAGACATAATCAAAGAAAGAACAATAGTCTGAATATAATGCATATATAAAATACTGGGGTTCCAATACAAATTTCCCTAAGGAGTTATGAATCTTCTCCCCTAAAAACCTAAAACTATAAAACTTTGTAAGTTGTGTCAAGCCTTGCCTACTTTGTACTTGCACACTCTGCATTCTCTCAATAGATAAGCTTAAATATAAAAACCATAAAACTTAGATTAAAAATCATCCAGGGTATTCTTGTCTTTTTCTTCTAAACTTGGGCCTTTAAGTCGGTTGTCTGCGATATAAGGCGCCGATCAATGGCAAGTGTGCAGCATCGATTGACATTGGTTTTTCATCATCGGTCGACTTCAAGGTTGTGTCATCGATCAACAACAGTCTTGTACTTTGACTCCTCAAATAGTCAGCTACGGATTCTTCTCCTCTAAATGCTCCAAAAGCTCCAAGTATCTCCATTTATCTCCAAAATATTCCTGGACTTGTAAATACTCTAAAATATATCCTAGACACACATAATAGACCCTAAATAGAGCCTAGAACATAGCCTAAAACTGGTAATAAATAGGGTATATCAGAGCCCTGAAATTTCCATTCTCTTTGAGTGCAAGGGCATGGTACTCGACACCTTCTTCTTCAAAGTAAGAATCATCGTACTCTGAGTTGGTAGGTTCTGGAATCCTCTCACGGTATTGCTGCCCTATGTATATTGTCTTCGTCGTTCTGATATGTGGCATAAACGTCGACCGATGGTGGATAGTAAGCTTCGATCGAGGCCGAAGGGGGGGGGATCTGTGCTGGTTCTTGTTGAACGGACCGTCGACCAATGCCAAGGGTTGGGTGTCGATTGACGCCGTGTCTGCTGGCTCATCGTCTTGATCGTATTTGCAGAAGCATGTAGCAATCAAACCTAGATCATCACCCAATTCTATCTAAGGAGCCTTGTTCTTGACTTTAACAAGTTCATTGAAATTGTATGGATCAATCAAGGATAGATACAAACTGTTTGTCTTCATGTCGCAAATAGCTCCCACTGTTACCATGAAAACTCTTCCAATGAGTAAGGAAGAGTTCCAATCAATCTTTATATCCATCACATGGAAATCTACTGGAACTAAGGCGTTGTGAATCGTTACTGGGACGTCTCTGGCTATCCCTCGTGATTTCACTTTGGAGTAATCCACAAAAGTGAATGAATCAATAGAAGGCTCCACATTCAGGCTTAGCTTCTCTGCCATCACTCTAGGCATGATTCTAACTGCTGATCCAGTATCGCATCGGGCGTTAGGATACTCGTGACCTTTGACAAAACATTGAAGATGATGGAGGTGTTCCCCACAAGGCTTATCATGGAGCTTAGTATGCACTCACCTTCAAGCTTAGACCTTCCCTATACTCAGTCTCAAGCTTGATAAGGAGTTTTGGTGAGCTTGCGTGGTAAGAGGAGGACCTGTTAGGCTCACCAAGTGAGGATTCAGGTGGCGGTTCACAGTAGCCACTCTTCACCATCATAAACAAGGGAGTGAACCTGATCTTTTCTATATATATACATGATAGGGTTATCTTTTTGAGAACAGTTGTGGAATGATGCATCAGGTACCTTACTTGGAGACTCAACGGAGAGGATCTGGTCGTTCTTAGACTTTCACGATGGCATGAAGTGAGGTGCAAGGGAGAGACAGTAAACCGGTTCTATAGAAGAGTCTGAGAAAATGTGGTGATGTGCAATGAAGTGAAGATCAACATTGCATCACATGAAGAGGCTATGATCCAGGGTCTTTGTGTCCGTCACATTGATCCTAAGACACAAAGACCCACTAGCCAATCCATAGGCCTTGTTGGCTCTATTATTTTTCCCTCATTAAGGTTTTGTCCCAAAAGGGTTTTCCTTCGTGAGGTTTTTAAATTATACATAGCGTTTCAACATTAGATTTTAAAAACATCACCAATAATGCATAAGATTAAGGACAAAAAATTGGGGTTCCAATACAAAGCTTGAAAGAAGTCTTGATCTTCTCCCCTAAACCTACTAAAATCTCTAAACTTGTAAATGAGCTCTGTTTGCATAAAACAAAAGCAAAGATAATATAAACTATGTAAAACTTGTCTAGGGGAAATCTTGCAGTTTATATGACTTGGGCTTCTGAGTGTTGACCGTCGATCGACGAAAAGGGTGCGTCGTCGATAGACGCAATTCTCGGTATCGACTCGTACATTGCTCATTTTGATTAGCTACACGGCTCCTCTCTCTTTAAGCTCCAAAAGCCTCATAATCTCTATAATGCTCCAAAATGCACTTGGACCTGAAAAGACTCTAAAACACATCCTTGACACACATAACATACTCCAAATAGGGCTTATAATATGGTTTAAAAGTGGTAAATATGAGGACCTATCAATTATCTTGGATAGTAGAACTTGTTTAGCTAGTTGAATAAATTGTTTGTGTTTTTGTTGTGTAAGACTTAATGGTTTTGGCTCTTAGAACTTGTGTTTCGAGTATTGATGGTTTAGCTAATAACATTGTATTTTTCTATTAATCAAAATATAACAGAGCTATAAGTACAAATAATACATTGATTCCAAATTATACAAAAAAAGACAACTAAAATTACAGAAACAATAACAAAAGGTAATTGTTATATTAAAACTAACAAGAGAATCAAAATAATGTTGTCTTTAAATGAATAAAAGCAATTATTATCTATCATTATAACTTATACAATTGCATAATTGATAAACATTATCGTACATGTAAAAACGCTATATAAAGTGTCAGAGAAAAGATAAGAGAGATGTATACATCGTTCAACAAAACGCAATGATATCCTATAATAGCGTTTTACATACGCTATATATATATATATATTTTTTTTTCCGGTCTGCATCTCAAATATATCTACTCCTACACAAGAAGCATAGTACCAAATGCTCTTAAATCTTGTGTGAATAGTTGTAATGCTGAATTTTCTACAGGAACTATGGTACCAAACGTGCATACCCCCTTCATAAAACTATTTAATGCCACCTCTTACATGTGAAACATAGTACAAAACGTACTAACACTAAAAGAAAATGTTACACATGAATAAGCACTCTTTCTTTATACAAAAGGATTACCTTTCTCTTCCCATAGATATCCTCATTTTATTGGTGTCAGCTAATGACTCGTTCTAGTTGTTCTTTGCTTCCGTTGGGGTGAGCCATTCTTAGCGTTTTATGAATTTTATTTAATTACTTGTTTCTTCTTCTAGCATCTCCCTTGTTGTGGGCAAGTTTATGGGGTTTGTTGGCATCTCCCTTCTAGAATCTCCGACGTACTTTGATATAGGTTGATACATAAGTTATATGAACTGGCACATGTATATCAAATTCTTAATTCGTCATCGGACTATTTGGTAAAAGAAACGGTAAAAAGGTAAGAAAATGATGGCGACAAAAAAAAATGGTCCGCACACACATGTACGTTTTCTTTAATGACACTACACAACAAAGAACCAAAAAAAAAACAAAAAAAAGAATCCCAAACTTCACGTGTCTGTCTGTCATCATTACCTCTATACTATATTTTAGGTGAAATATATGTTTTTGTTATTCGTTTCATATTTTTATATGGAAAGAAGTAGGAAACTGAGCTTTATAATTTTTTAGTGAACATGGGATATCTCGTATTTATAAAATAATCAGATTAATTTTTATTAAAGAAAAATATAAGTTACGAATAGATTTTCTTTTTAGATATAAAAATAGTCTTAAAACAAAAATTTATATCTATGTGAATATTTATGGTTAACGTGATTTGGTTAACGTGATTTGGTTAACGTGATTTAGTTTCCGCAACAAATAAATTAAATATAAAATGTATTAACGTCCTAAATTTGGCCTTTAACCACTCGACCAGAGGATTGGAACAAGCTTTATAATTTTGTTACTGGCTATTCATTATTCTACATACCTAAAAAATATGATTTCTGTAATTTTTTATATTTATTTTATGTTAAAATGATATTTAACCTGTTTTAAGCCTATTGGTATGTTAAAACGATATTTAACATGTTTTAAGCCTATTGGCTAACCAGTTTTACACGTTTTAATCTTCTATAAGTTAGGCAAGACACTGCAAATCACATTCTTATTCTTTGACAAGCTTGCAGTCAACGATGTTGTCAAACGCCAAATTTAACACAATTATCATTTTCTTATAGGTTTATGCTTGTTTTGGGTTTACGTCATTCTGTTTATTTACCCAAACCTAATTCTCTTCAAACACTACACTTGTTCTTCTTTCAGATCTTCTTTTAGATGGCATAGTTTTTCCAAAAAAATTATATAGAAACTTCATAGTGTTTTATAGGATTTGCATAATTTTTCAAATATTTGTAAAGCGAAAAGTTAACAGATTTTCAGAACAAAAAAAAAACTTTAATTGCAGCAAAACCCATTTTTATACAGTTTTAAAGCATTGGAAGGTTTACTTAATGGTAGTGCGGAGCCGAGTTAGCTGTGACTTTCCAAAGTTTTGATCATTTTTTAACACTTGGACCAAACATTAAGAAAATGTGCAAGGTGTTTTATACTTGTAGTGAGTCATGTGTTGCATGGTCAAGCTTAACAAATTGCTTATGCGGACTCCACATGATTCTAGGCTGGGATGGTGGTTATTCCGACCCGCTGTTATGCCAAAAAATCTTGTTTGATACAGACAATGATGGTCATGACCCGACATGGCACTAGGTTAGTGACCTCCAGCTCATCAATTCTCTGTTAAGCGTTTTAGCGAGAACAATTTATGTGACTTAGTAAACAAATATATTTGGAACACTCGTCTCTAGTATCTTTCATAACGATAACAATTAACCTTATTTTCGGTTCAACACTTCCTTTATGAAAAACGAATAGTCTTACACTTAACTTTTTTTTTTCTTTTTTTTTGGTTAAAATCTTACACTTAACTTAAACTAAGAGAAATTTTGTAGACGATCAGCCCACTTAGCTTCACTATCGTTTCCTAATATATTTGTGCGAGGTGATAAGCCCCTTTCGTCTTTTTACTGCCCAAGAAATATGCTGAAATAGTTAGGCGGTCTACTATGACCCAGATAGCATCCTTATTTCCAGTGATCCTGCGTAGGTCCGTCACAAAGTCCATATTGAGGTCAAAAACGGTAATCATGAAATCAACAACCAGGGCTGCTAAAACTATCTTCGAAAGAAACTCATTATGAACAATCATACATAATAAGTTCCGGGACAACAAATAGCCGTACATATTGTCTAATCACCCATGGGCTAGTAGACACCCAAGCCATTGACTAGTTGCCCATGGGCGACTAGAAAAGCAACACTGTCTAGTCGTCAATGGGCGACTAGAAAAGCAACACCGTCTAGTCGTCAATGGGCGACTAAACTTGGAACACCCTCTAGTCTCCCATGGGCGACTTGACACGGAGCACAGTCTTGTCACTCATGGGCGACTCGATAAGAAGCATAGTCTAGTCGCCCATGGGCGACTAGACACTCAACAATGTCTAGCAGCGCATGGGCGACTAGACACTTACCAATGTCTTGTTGCCCATGGGCGGCTAGACACTCCCCAATGTCTAGCCGACCAGAAGAGACTAGACACTTACCAATTTCTATTCGCCCATGGGTGGCTAGACACTCACCAATGTCTAGCCGCCCATGGGCGACTAGATCACACCATTCTTACCATCCTCTCCGTCCAATCTTTGCTAAACGTCTCTCGTTTCTTCTCGACTGGAGCTTCCGTTAAAGTTTTATGATAAAAATCGTAAAACTTGTTTTCACGCCAAAACTTCAAAACAGTCGTGTAAAACAACAACGGTAAACTTAAACACATACATTGTCTCGAGTACATTAGTGGCATGTTATTTTGCGGAACCAAACATCGTATAAAAGTACGAAGGACTATTTCTACGAAAGAAATCATAATAATCGCAAAAATCTTAAAACGGCCCGAAAGGGCCTAAACACGATAAAGGACCACTTACAATTTTAGAGGAGAATGAACCTGATTCCAATGACGGTCTATCATATTTCCGCAAAGGATAAATGAAAAAGAAGATAATTATCAAGTCTCAGGATAATTATGAAAAATCGAGAAGATAAGGAATATTTCCTTGGACGATAAACACGAATCAGGGGCAAAAAAGAAAAGACGATCGACCTAGGAGACATATATATAAATAAGAGCCAAGATAAGAAGCTGGTGGATCCAAAAATTAGGTTTTGGGGGAAGTTATTTTTAGCTTTAGTAGAACTTAGGATCTAGGCGGGTAGACTAGCGAGTTTGATACTTAGAACGTTTTTTTGTTCTGCTTCTTTGGTTCTCCGTTGTTGACGAATTTCTGTCTATCCTGTTTTCGGTGAAACTTAACTTCAACCTAATCGATAAAATGCCTTTGTGCAATCTCTTCTAATATCTTGTTATTGCCTCTTTTTCGTATTTGTCTGTTTACGCAGAGAATCCGAGACCTCAAAGAAAGTTAGGGTTTCTTAAATTTCCTCCTTTCACAAAAATTGACAGGGCAAATTTTGTTTCCCACAGTTTGACGCTTGAAGGAGGGTGTCGGATTCTCTAACACCATAATCACCGAACGATCAAGAAGCGGTATGTCTAGCCAAACAGACAGCGCCACTATATCTTTCAAGGATAGAGCAATGATCGATCAGGCCAACTCTCACAACGATCTCCTTGTCATCGAGTTGACGATCCAGGATATCGATGCCGCAACAATATTGGTCGATACTGGAAGCTCGGCCAATATTATCTTCAAAGATACCCTCGAAAGAATGAAAATCGAGCTCTTTAAAATCATAGAGAGTCCAAGCCTGATATTGGGATTCTCGGGAGAAGTAACTATGACCCTCAGCTCGATTAACCTCACGGTTAAAGCTAGGAGCATAACCAAAATCGTTGAATTCTTAGTCATCGATCGCCTTGCATCGTACAACGCAATCATGGGCGTTCCATGGCTTAATTCCATGCAAGCTATCCCTTCAACGTACCACTTGTGTGTCAAATTTCTGACTATCTCCGTAATCAAAAAAATCATGGGGAGATCAAAAAATATTGCAAGTCTGTTTTGCTGCAGAATTAAAGTGAGAGAATTCAGCGACAAAAAACTCTATCGAAAAAGAAAAAGAAATTGACTTCCATCGAAAACACCATAGAACAAGATGAAACCGAAATATTTAGGAAATTACGGGAAGTTGAGGCCTTAGAATAAAAGCACGAACCGACTTGCGAACCCGTTGTGTCAATATGTCTCGATGAGAAATTCCCCGAGCGTTGCGTTGAAATGGGCACTAACCTTTGCGAGCCCTTGAAAACAGGGCTTAGAGCCTGTCTGAAAAGAACTTGTACACGTTTGCTTGGGCTGCGGAAGACATGCCAGGGATTCACATCAACTTAACATGACATGAACTCAACGTCGACCAGCCTTTCAAACCCGTAAAACAAAAGAGACGAAAGTTGGGACCAGAACGCACCACCGCATTCAACGACAAGGTCGATAAACTCCTCGAAGTCGGGTCCATAACGGCGGTAAGATACCCCGACTGGCTCGCAAACCCCATAGTGGTCAAAAAGGAAAACGAAAAGTGGCGAGTTTGCGTTAATTTCACCAATCTCTATAAGGCATGTCTGAAAGATAGCTTCCCATGACCACACATCGATCGCTTAGTTGAAGCAATGGCAGGGAACGAGATCCTATCTTTCATGGATGCTTTTTCAGGATACAACTAAATTATGATGAATCCCGACGATCGTGAGAAACTTCATTCATTACAGATCCTGGCACCTATTGTTACAAAGTAATGCGTTTTGGTCTAAATAATGCAGGTGCGACTTACCAACGACTCGTAAACCACATCTTCTCCGAGCAACTCAGAAAAACATGGAAGTTTACATCAATGATATACTCGTAAAATCTCTAAGAGGATGCGATCACGTCGCCCACCTGCAGGAATGTTTTGGAAGACTAAACCTACATAACATGAAACTAAACTCGGCCAAATGAAGGTTTGCTGTGGCATCAAGGGAGTTCTCTGGTATCTTGTCACGTATCGTGGAATCGAAGCTAACCCGAAGCAGATCAATGCACTGATCGAAATGGCCTCTCCAAGGACAAAGCGAGAATCGTAAAGGTTAACATGGAGAGTAACTGCGCTTAATAGCTTCATCTTGGGATCAACAGACAAATGCTTACCCTTTTACGACACATTAAAAGAGAACACAAAATTTGAGTGGTCCGAGGAATGCCAAAGAGCTTTCCAACAGGTGAAGCAGTACCTGATCACTCCCCCAATTCTTGCGAAACCCGTCGAAGGTGAACCAGTATTCCTATACATCGCGGTATCCATGATAGCTGTAAGTGGCGTTTTCATCAGATAAGAACGAGGCGAGCAAAAACCATTTATACGTAAGTAAACCTTGTATGATGTCGAGACGCCGTACCCTCTAATGGAGAAGTTGGCACTTGTTTTCGTGATGTCAGCACGAAAACTGAGACTGTACTTTCAGTCGCACGCAATCCTAGGCTTCACATCATTCTCACTACGAATGATTCAGCACAACCCTATTCAATCAGGGAGGCTGGCAAAGTGGGCAGTTGAACTAAGTGAATACGATATCTCAGAAGAGTAATCCCGTCGAATTAATAGAGCATTCGAGAATCGGGCCACCGGTCATCGTAAACCTAATCAACTCACAAGACGATGACGACGATGACATCCATCCTGATGAAAATTCGGAACAATCCTAGTTTGGTTACGATAAGCCGTGGATGGAAACGATCGTAACGTACATCACCAACAAAATGCTCCACGAAGAAAGGTTGGCGGCCCAAAAAGTCAAATCCCAGGCCACACGATGCGTCCTAGTAGATGAAGAGCTCTACAAATGGAGGTTCTCCGGACCACTGATGACCTGCATGGAAAGAGACAAAGCGCGGAAAATCGTGGAAGAGGTCCACTCTGGATCTTGCGGAAACCACTCTGGCGGGAGATCCTCGCAATCAAAATAAAACCCATGGTTACTTTTGGCCAACGATGATCAAATATTGCTAGAGCTTCGCCTGAAAGTGCGAAAAGTGATAGAGACACGCACCAATAATCCATCAACCCACAAAAGTACTCTCGTCAATTTCAGTTTCGTACCCATTCATGCGGTAGTCAATGGACATCGTCAGGACTATCCACAAATCCAAACAGAAATGCTTTCTCCTACTCTTAACATATTTCTTCTCAAAATAAGTCAAAGCAGACTCATACGCAGCATATAAGACACCCAAGTCGAAAGCTTCGTATGGAAAAATATTATCTGCAGACACGAAATCTCGAATGAAAGCGTAATAGACAACGAATCTCAGTTCATTGCGACAAGATTCAAAGCATTTTGCGAGAAATGGAAGATACGACTAACCAAGTCGACTCCCAGATATCCGCAAGGTAATGACCAGGCTGAAACTATTAACAAAACCGTGAAAAGGGGTCGACGGGCCGAAGAACTTGAAAGGGTCATGTGGTCCCATCAGAAGACTCCAAGACGAGCAAGAGGAGATACCCCCTTCGCCCTCGTCTAGGGATCAGAATGCATGATCCTAGCGGAAGTCTTGTTCCCCAGAATCTGCAGGAGACTACTCTCAGAAAGCGCAGACTTGAACAATCTGATGCTATTAGACGATCTCGACCTTATTAATGGGCGCTGAGATGAGGCCCTTGCGAGAATTCAAAATTATATACAAGCGGCCGCAAATTACTACAACTCCAACGTACGTAGCCGCAGAGTCAAGGAAGGGGACTTAGTCCTACGCAAAGTTTTCCTGAATACCGCTGAACAAAACGCAGGAAAACTCGGAGCAAACTGGGAAGGGCCTTACAAAATCTTAAAAGTAGTCCAACCAGGTGCAGAGAAATCGCCAACATGGAAGATGTCAAAATTCCGAGAACCTGGAACACGATGCACCTCAAGAAATACTACCACTAAACAATCGCGTCACAACAAAATGAACAAGAGACAACTTGATCCCCGAAATGGGTACGCAGGCAATTCGTCACAAGATGAGTCCAGCTGTCCTCCTCTCTAAAAAGGGGGGAGTGGGTACATATACGTATACTCGTATAATTCCATTTTTTTAAATATACGCTCGCTTGGACTCAATATTTAAAAAAAAAACAAAGTAAGCTATACAGAAAACACAGACATACTTACAATAAGTCTCGTTAACCTCTTACACAAAGTAACACTTCAAGGCTACAAACAAGAAAAGGAAACGCTTAAATCAATGGCCGAAAAACGACAAACAACTTTCGAAAAAATCAATATCATCAAACAGTCATAGGCACTAACACTTATTCTTCGCAATCGCCTGAAGAAATTTTTTTTCGACAATATACCTTTCTCGATGAAACCTCCATCTCAAGAGCCCAAAAAGTCATACGCACTAACACCTATTCTTAGCGAAGACTCAAATTGTTAATCTATCATCATGATTGTTGCTGATCACAAAAAACGACTCTAACGTCCTAAACATACTAAGACATCTCCTCCCATAGAGATAGCTCTCAGACATCCGACACAAGTATAATAATGCGCTATAAAACAAATCCAAAATTTTGGTCAGCACTTCCAGACGACTTCACAATTTTCTTTGGAGAGATGTTTGGTTCTTGATCAAAGCAAGTCGTATAAGCCGAGAACTCATCGCAAACTTCAAAATCGAGACGAAACCAGGTCAAAAAACGCTATGAGTAACATAAGCCGAAATAGTCACCGCAAACTCTAAAGGATTACTAGGCCTAGGCCGTACCCTAAACCCAGTACACTGGTCTCGAACATCTCAAGGCATGATATCTAACCGATACGAGATCCAAAAGCATGTCTCTGCACTCTTGTTCGTACGTTCAAGCGATTTCGCAAAATAAAAAAAATTAAAATCTCTCACCAAAAACAAACGACTAATGTGACGATCTCCAAAGAGTTAGGTATTTGATGACAACTCATATTGTTCCCTCTACACATGCTCTTATGCTTTCAAAACATAACGTATCGTTTATTAAAAAACCGCAAGCAGAGAACAATAAAAACAAACATCACGAACGGGACCATAACCTTACTCATTTGCAAGAGGCGGTACGTCATCCAAATCCATCGCGTCACCAGGTAATGAAGCTGCATCGCCTGCACCTCCTTCGTCCATGGAATCCTGCGTATCAAGAGTATGTGAAGGCATCAGAAGAGTTCAGATTAGCGAGGATCGAATCAAATATCCTCTATGGCTGCTTGTTCTTCTTTACGAACAGAGACAGCCTGGCCTCTTTGACCTCTAGAGACGTAGCTCCTTTGCCCTGAAGTAGCTGGAAACCCCCCCCTCGATTGCCGCCAAAGAAAGATCCCTTCCGTGAATATCAATTAGGGAATCAAGGAAACTAGCAACCCTCGCCAAGCGAGCTTGAAACTTGGCCTTAGCCTCAGCCACCCAGCAGCTCGACGACCTTCTATGTTGTCAATCCGACGCTATAGAAGAAGAAACTCTGAGCCTTGATTTCCTAGCCTTCTTCTCTTTGATCAAGCTATTCACTGTTTTCCAGAGATCTCTCTCCAACTCGCTAATCCGAGTTTCCAACCTCGATACCTCAAGAGAATGGACTTCCTCGATAGCTCCCAACTTCGCCTCAAGCTGCGACGATCAATCTTTTGATTTAGCAAGCTTTTTCGAGAGATGCTCGACCTCTGATCCGTAATCGTTAATCATTATGTTGATCAAAGACACAAATTGTGCATAAAAGAGAAATGAGAAAAGATCTAACACATCAAAAATGAATCTTAAAGTAAACCTTGGCACGGTACAGCATAATCGAGCTCAAACTGAAAGCCCCCAGGGGCGAAGGCCCGATATCGCTTCCTCTGAAGTATCTTTTCTTCTTAGATGTCTTGGGGTTTGTACAAGCCCTATTCTGACACTTCTGAGCAATGACGGGAGTGGCACTAAAGGCACGTAACCCCAAGATAATTTATGTCTTGGCTGGAAGAGGAGGCATCGACTCAGGATCTTGTTCAGTATCAGTAACAGAAACCGGAGTCGTAGAAGAACTCGTCGGCTGCGCCGAAACCTGTGTCGCAGTCACTCCACTTTAAGGAAAGATCGGAGAGGAAGATGGCAACCCGGCAACAAGGTTCAAGGCAACAATCAAGATGGAGTGATCCGTCATGTTAACATGGACAGAGCTCCACGCCTCGGCATCATGGCAAGTCAACTCCTCCCGAAAAGTGTGGTACTCAGCCACATGAGTTGGAACACCACGAGTAGAAGGAGAGTTCAATGAACTCGCCTGAAGGGCAGCGCCCATCCCAGACTTGTTTCTTTTTTTATAATCGTTATAGGAAGTCATATTCATTCAAAAAGGCTCTTAGGAAAGAAAAGATGAAAAGTTAGAAGTGTGGACTGAATGAGGAGCGAAGGTCCTATACTTATAGAAATATTTCCGCAGTTAAAATAATCGACAAAATATGTGTGTTTATTTCGAAAAACATTCCTGGCCATAGATTCCAATTAAATACACATCACTCATTCCTAAGAATCGTACTCCAAACATATGAGATGGGGGCTAACAGTTGGGGTCAAAAGCGGTAATTTTGAAATCAACGTCCAAGACTTCTAAGACTATCCCTCGAAAAAACTAATTATGAACAATCGTGCAACATAAGTTTCATTACAACAAAGAGCCGTTTATACTAACTAGTCGCCCATGGGCGACTAGACTCGGAACACCGTCTAGTTGCCCATGGGCGAGTAGACACTTACCAATGTCTAGTCGCCCATGGGCGGCTAGACACTCACCATCCTCTTTGTCCAATCTTTGCTAAGGCGTCTCTTTTTTCGTCTCGATTGGAGACAATCGTGTAAAACAAAAATGGTTAACATAAACACCGACATTGTCTCGATTACATGAGTGGTTTGTTATTTTGCGGAACCAAACATTGTATAAAAGTATGAAGGACGATTTCTCCCAAAGAAATCGTAAATATCGTAAAACGGCCCAAAAGGGCCTAAAACACGATAAAGCCCACTTACAATTTTAGAGGAGAATGAACCTGATTGGAATGACGGTCTGTCTGATTTCTGCAAAGGATAAATGAAAAAGAAGATACTTGTCACGTCTTAGGACAATTATGGAAAATCGAGAAGATAAAGAAGATTTCCGCATAAGATAAACTCAAATTCAGGGGCAAAAAAGGAAAGACGAACCACCTAGGAGACCTATATAAAGAAGAGCCAAGACAAGGAGTTGGGGGATCCAAAAATTAAGTTTTAGAGAAATTAATTTTTAGCTTTAGGAGAACTTAGAATCTAGGCGGCTAGACTAGCGAGTTTGATACTTAGAATGTTTTACTATTCTATTTCTTTTGTTCTCCATTGTTGACGAATGTCCGTCCATCTTGTTTTCAGTGAATCTTTGTAACTTTACTTTGTCTTAATCAATAAAACACCTTTGTGCAATCTCTTTTGATATCTTGTTATTGTCTCTTTTTCGTATTCGTGTGTTTACGCAGGGAATCTGGGATCTCAAGGAAAGTTAGGGTGTCTTAACTTTCCTCCGTTCACTAAAATCGACAGTACAAATTTCGGTTCCCACAGTCCATGGTCACCTTGTCCCACTACTATTTCTATATTGGTAACCGTTGCAACAGTCTGCTAGACACCCTCCGTTTTCCTTTCACTAACTAGTAAGTCTGATACTGAGAGACCCATGCGGCGACATCCATTTTCATCCTATCCCAGTGGTATGGTCGCTTCAGATACCAATACATCTTTTTGCTTTGTGGATGGATTGATAACTGTGACTGATGTGCATGCCTTAAGACCTCATTCTTCAGTTCGGCGTCATTCGGAAAACTTACTCGATTGTTAAAAGTGATGGTTCTATTTTCGACGGTTCGGTATCTAACTACAATTTTTGAACCATTCCCTGTTTGTTATGGTCCTCTTGTTGACCTCCCTGACTCTCCATAAAAGTAGGCTTTGTCAAAGGCTTCCAATCTTTTAGGGTCTTCATACGTGGTGGTAGCAATAGGTTTGAGCTTGTTAATGCCACAGCCAAATCTTGTGTCTCCTCTGCCATGGAGACATCCATCATTTTCTAGCTTAGTGCATCGGCCACCTGATTCGCCTTCTCTCGGTGGTATTTGATTTTGATCATAATCTACAAGCATTTAAAATCACCTTCGTTCCTTAGGTTTAGGTCCCCTTCAGTGAAGATTTACTTCAGACTCTTATTGTCAGTGAAGACCTGCATCTTTTCTTCATACAAGTACGCACACCAAATTATTAGAGCCTACACGACTTCTGTCAATTCGAGTTTGTGAGTTGGGTAGTTAGCGTCATACTTCCGTAGTTTCCTTGACGCGTATGCTACGACATTCTCTTCATGTATGAGTATGCTTCCCAACCCTACTCTTAGCGCCTTGGTGTACACCATGAATGGTACTACTGGTCTAGGTAGCATTAGTATGGGTGTCTTAGTCAACTGTTCTTTCAGCCGCTCGAAACTCTTAGCGTGAGTTTCGGTCCTTATAAACTTCACATCCTTCCCCGTCCATCGGGTAAGAAGCTTTTCGGTGGGGACGAAAACTTGGAAAATATAGGCCTCCATTGTGTTCTTAGGATTTGGCCATCCGGTAATGGATTGGATACCCCATGACTAAGAAACTCGCCAAAAAGCACTTATTGAGGTTTACATATAAGCTCTGCTTGCACAACCTGTTCAAAAATACTCGTAGTAGCCAGCTATGTTCCTCCTTTCTTTTGGAGGTGATTAATATGTCGTTAACGAATACAATCACACACCAGTTTAGGTAATCTCTGAACATGTCGTTCATCAATCCCATAAACATGGTCGGCGCGTTGGTTATTATAAACGACATCACCACAAACTTCATAATGTACATATCGCGTCCGAAACACTGTCTTCCTTACTTCCCATTTTGCTATGGGATCTAGTGGTAGTGCGATTCAAGATCGATATTCAAAACCATGTTTCTCACTCTACCTAATCCAGTAGTTCATCGATTCGCGGTAGCAGATATTGTTTCTTGATGGTCACCTTGTTCAAGCCCCAGTAATGTTTGCAGAGTCTAAGGCTCTCGTTTTTTTTACAAGAGAGGACGGTCACCCCTCATGGCTATTTGCTTGGGTAGATGAATCCCTTGTTCATCAAATTCATGTTGCTTTTTAAGCTCAGACATTTCAGCGGGTTTTAGCCAATAAGGTACCTTGAAAACGGGTATAGTCCCAGGTCTCAATTCTATTGTGAAAGCGTTACCGACTAGGTGAGGCTCTACTTAGTGGTTCGAATACATACTTGGTCGCCACAGGAATGTAACCCAGTTTGGGTGTGTCCGTCTCTCCTACCATCTATATTGTGGCCAATAAGGCTTTGTCCCCTTTCTTGATTAACTTCTTTGTGTGCATCAATGATACTGTGACACTCCCTCCTTCTGATGACCCTCAAGAACTTGATTAGTCATGGTCTGTATCTTGCTTTTTTGAGTTGTTGGTGCGTGGTTCTGGTAAGAAGAGGCGCCATAGTTCTTGTTTTTGTTGTTGTTGTTGTAGAGTTTCTGGTATTGTAAACTCTAGTTGTAATTACTCCTTTGACCAGTGCCATAGGAGTTCCTATTTCCACCCTGATTCCCAGACCTCTAAAAGCCAGTACCACTAATGTAGTTCACATCCTTTTCGCCGCCTTTATCACTGGTGGTATCAACAACTTCCACATCTTCTCCAAAGATAAACTGCTTCTTGAGTAGCTTATGAGCACTGTCCATCTTGGCTTTAACTTCATCAATCTGCTCTCTTCCTAAGCTGGCAGCCGATTTCATTCTCTCTAAATCAGTGTTCTTGGTGCTATTTTGCTAGATGCCAAGTTCTCAATAAGTCTCACAATTTCTTCTGGATTTCTAGTATTGAAATTTCCTTCACTAGTTGTTTCTAGAGCCATCTGGTAGGCCAAAGTGATGCTTCTGAAAAAGGTACTAAGCAGTTGTACCTCGTTGAACCAGTGGTGTGGGCATTATTTCTAATATGACTTGAATCTGATCTAGGAGCTTCCGAAAGACTGTACATGCTCTTGTGTGAATGTAGCGATTCGTTCCTCAAGTCCTCAGATCGCGCATCATGAAAGAAATTACGCAGAAAGGCATTTTTTGTATGTCAGTCTAGGATGTAAGAGATCCTGGTGGTAACTTCATAAGCCAATATGAAGCATCTCCGACAAGTGAGTACTTGAAGAGCTTCCAGAGAAGGTAGTCCTCAGGGACTCCATTGGCTTTGATAGAAGATATTATATCCCCGAACTGCTCCAGATGGTGTAACGGAGATCATGTGGGTGACCATGATAGGGTGTATGTCCCACAAGTGTAAAGTAAGCAGGCTCCAGCTCGAAATTGTGCTTCTGGAAAGAAGGAGGATGATTAGTTGATATATTGGCATACTACTGATCTGGACGGTTGTAATCAGCTAACGTTCTAGGCTGAACAGCCTAGACATTCTCATCAGCTGCAGCATCAGCTGCAGCCTGAGCATTGGCTGCTTCATTCACAGCATCAGCAGCTTCTAGAATAACTGCTTATGGGTCAGGAATTACAGACCCCTGATCATTCAGTCTGTGACCTGCTGCATACGCAGATGACCCTCGGGGTCATGCAGGTCTCCATTTTTACCCATTATCAGTACAAGAGTTGTTGGGGTCAAAATCGGTCACGACAGAATCAACGTTAGAAACTTTACGAGAAATGTCCTCTTTGAAAAGAGAGAGATAATATTTTGAAAAAGAAGATCGGGAAAATCAAAATAGAGTTTTGTATCCGAAAGGAGAGCTCGCACGATAAGTCCTCGAGAAAAAACTATTGTAGGTCTCAAACAAACGAACCCCCGAGCATCGAAACAATGAAACGACTATAAGGCTCGATTGTCCAACTCACATAACAGAAGAGTAGGCCAAGCAAGCCGTCCAACTGGACAAACGGGCGAGTTAAACAGCACGGGCCGACCAACTCGCCCATTAGGCAAGTTGGACAGCATTGGCCGACCAACTCGCCCGTTCGGCGAATTTGGTGGATGAAGACGGCCTCGCCCGTTCGGCGACTTGGACAAGCCCAACTCGCCAAACGGGCAAGATAGGTAGCACAAGCAATCCGACATGCCCGTTCAGCGAATTGGATCAATCAATCCATTTTCACCTCTTCCTCATAACTCTCTCTTTCGAAACTTGATCGAATTTATCTTTGTTCCGTCTCGATCGGGATTGACATTGGAACTTCACCGAAATAACTCGTGCTCTCGAGAAAAGATCGGGTCGATCATATGAGACTGTAACGATTAAGAAAACACCTGGAGTCACACACCCCATACGAGAGATCCCAACTCTCGGACGACGTCGTCTAAGGAATGCTCTTTCAATAAAATCGTAAAAACGCCTAAGTAAAAAAAACTGCTCGAGAAGGTCTGAAACTCGGTTAAAGGCCCACTCATGATTTTATCCGAAATTGAGCCCAAACTTTGTGACGGTTTATTTTTTATTTTGCAGGAAGGGATAAATGTTAAGTGCGGAAGATAAATGTCAAGATCGGAGGATAAATGTTAAGTTTCCAAAGATAATCATGAAGATCGAGGAAAAAAAGGAATATTTCCGCGAAGCGATAAATTCGACTAAAGGCAGAAGGGGAAAGAGCAAACCGCCTCTAGAGGAGTATATAAGGACTTCGAGGGTGATGATGCAAGGGACACACAAAAATCTTCACTCAGAGCAAACATAGCATAGCACTTAGAGCATTTAGGCAACTTTCCGTTTTTGTTATTCGAGCTGCGACTCAACTAGGGTTTTGCAGTCTTAGGTTGTTAGAACTAGGGATCTCGCGACAGCTCTCATAGCCACGACTCCTATCCTATTGTAAACGATCATACGCAAATTCGGAATAAGACATCTTTTTGCTCTCTTTCGATTCTTACTTTATTTTTTGATCTTTAATTTATATTCTGACTGATTGGCGTGTGGTTTAGCAGATATCCGGGACCTCTGGGAAATTAAGGTTTACCCTGCATTCCTAATTCAACGGAAATCGGCAGTACGAATTTTGGTTCCCACAATCTGGCGCTAGAAGGAGGGGGGGTCAGATTACTCTAACTCATGGCCACAAAACGCTTGATCGAAACAATTTCTGGAAATATGAAAGACAATACCGCAGCTCGTAACAACACTGATAAAATAACTCCAGCAGTGACAGCTCCCATTGCCAGCGCTTATGCAAACGCTGCAGTGCTTTGAGAAAATCGAAAACCTAGTAACGACTCTTCGCCACAGTCGGGGCACCAAAACAAGCTCGCGATTTCTCTCACTAAACAGAAAGGGAAACGATAAAATATATCAAACCCTGTAAAGTTTCTCTCATTATTGAGTTGGAAAAATCTTAGTGCATAAGGGTTCGACCAAAAGTATTTTCCGAAAACTTTTCGGAAAAATAAAACTTGCTCTCCCATAAATCACGGAGAAACTCTAGATTTCTCAGGAGAAACTCTAGATTTCTCAGGAGAAAGGAAGTATAGAAAATCGTGCACACAACCCCCACTACTGTACTTCTCCCAAACAATTTTCGAAGAAACGATGTTGCTCTCTATTGAATCACTCGAAACATAAAACGGGTGATGAAAACTAAACTAAGCAAAACAAGAGATCGTTTCCCTCACTGCCAAAACGTTTTCTGAAACCCAAGATTTCGTAAAAAGTCAAGCTCCGATTCTACCGATACTTACTTCGGAAAAACTACTCAAAATCCCCTCGGATCAATCCTGCGGAAACGAGTAAATATCCGATTAAATTGACTCCCAATAATTAACCTCAATTCAGCCAAAGATTAAGCGGCTTAAACGTAAGTTTTACAAAAGAATGGCTCTCGTACAACCAAACACAAAAATAACATTTTACGAACAACTTTCGTAAAACTAAACTCATGTCATTTCGCATAATAACTTTCGTAAACTTAAAGTTCAACAACATTTTCCGATACAGGTTTTGTAAAATCAAACTTGACAATATTTTATGGAACATCGTTTGCAAAGTGAAACGAGTTAGAATTTTATGATACAACTTTCGTAGAAAAAATTTGAAAACGTTTACGAAACGACCGCACCATCAAACTATCAAAACTCGAATCGGATCCGTCCATCTCGCCGAACAGGCGATTGGACCAAAAGAGCTGTCCAACTTGCCCGTTCGGCGAGTTGGACCAATCTAACTTGCCAAACGGGAAAGTAGGACTGGATGAGCAGTCCTTTGACTCACCTTTGCGTTCTCTTTTGAGTCGGGATTGAACCACTTTTCGTTTCGTCTCAATCGGAGTTTCCGTTGAGAGTTTACAATCAAAACAAGTTGGACACACAGGTCGGACCAGTCCAACTCTCCGAACGGGCGAGTTTTACGAAACGAGCCGTCTAACTCACCCCTTTGGCGAGTTTGACCAGTCCAACTCGCCGAACGGGTGAGTTGGACAAAACGAGCCGTCTAACTCGTCCATTGGGCGAGTTGGACTGAATGAGCACTCTTTTGGCTGACCTTTGCGTTCTCCTTTGAGTTCTGATTGAAATGCTTTTCGTTTCGTCCCAGTCAGATTTTGTGTTGATATTTTACGATCAAAACAAGTTGGACGCACACTGTCCAACTCGCCCCGATGGCGAGTTTGATTTATTCCCTCCAAATCTCTTCGTGGAGAGTTGCACAAGCCTTGACGAACTTCTCCTTTGTGTTCTCTTTCAATTCTTGATCAAAACGCATTTCGTTTATCTCAATCGGAGTTTTCATTGATATTTTATGACAAAAACAAGTGAGACTTGCCTAAACTCCTTGGCTTGCTCTTACTCGACCTCTTTGGCGTCCTACTAGTCCTCTTGGGCATCCTCCTCGCCCTATTAGGCATCCTATTCGCCTTTACCTCCATCTTAGCCTTCTCTTTTGAATCTCGATCGATACATTTCTTGTTTAGTCTCCGTTGGAGTTACTGTGGGAACTTTACAATAAAAACCGCAAAACAGGTTTGAGCCTAAACGCGACCAGGAAGAATTAATATTGTTACCATTCTTAAGGGGTGTACAGACACGAGAAGAGGAAGGGGAGATATACAAGCGAAACGGAGAAGAGGTGAACCCAAACCTTCGAGAAAACTAAGGTAAGGCTGGCTTGGAACTTTTTGAAATCTCACTTGGGGATTTTTGTAGGAAGGTACTAAGAAATAAAAACGCTTCGGAGATCGCCCTAAAACTTTAGGGAACTTAGGATCTAGAGAATAGTCTAGCAATCTAAATCTTAGTAATTTTCCTGTCTCGATCTATTGTTGTGCGACTGCCTAGATAGATTTTGCAAACCGATCTAAGCTCTCGAAAAAATAAGAAACGATCGCCACGCGCACTTAGCTCGCTTCCTAAGGAAAGAAGGAACTAGAAACGCGAACGTCGTCTTAAAACCGTCTCGTTCCTAGAAATTTTCTTAAAACCATTGTATTCCTAGTCGTCAACCTGAAAGTCCCCCAAGTCACAATCCTAGCGTCGTCTTTAAACCGACCTTGATTGTCGATCATCTCAATCTTCGAAAGAAAAAGACGTACACAACCCTTCAAAATATTGGTTCAGCCATTTTCTTACGTAAAAAGGAGGGAGTATGTATGTATACTATACTCGTATACTCCGATACTTCAAAAAAAATTGTCTCGGCATCAAGAAAATGATTTCGACAAAGCAAACTCTCGCAATAGTAGACAGAAAATTATTTTGGTCATGCGATGCCTCATAAAACCGATCATCCATTTTTCGTACAACCATGACATTTTATATGAAAGAGCCTAAGAGAAAACAAGATCGTTGCATGAAAACGACTTCGCAATACAGAAAAGAGAACGAGGAAAATACATTCCTCGTTCGCAAATATCACGAGTAATCTGCGAGAGACATTCTCAAATTACTTCTATGACATTCACTTCTCGTAAAACTTACACGAAACATCCTTCGTATAGCCACACCAAGTTATGCAAAGAAACTTTCGGGAAAGAACGTAGGAAGTTTTACGGAGAAGTGTTTTGGACAATTTGCGTATAGCTAAAAACAAAGTTATATGACTCGTCACTCAACAAAAAAAACTAAACTTTATCTCTTCGCATTACGATCTTAGAAATCTCACTCCTTAGCCATGCGGCTCGCCCGATTCTGCCTCCCATCTCCCTTGGTTCATTCCGAGTAGGCAACCATCTCGCACATGTTTTTTATCGAGCCTTTTAGGTTTTGTCTTTAACATACAAAAACAAAAAAAAAATCCGTATGACTATAGCACGAAAAACTGCGACTTGGCCCGTCGATCCGACAAACGCTCTTTGGCCCTCAACCAATTATGCCTTCCGATAAAAATCCAAACTGGAATTCAGTATCCTCTTTAGGAAAGTTCTAAATTAACATAACCTTAATGTTAACATGAACGTGAAATAGTCTATCAGTGACCAA
Source organism: Moricandia arvensis (assembly GCA_905132765.1). NCBI lineage: Eukaryota > Viridiplantae > Streptophyta > Magnoliopsida > Brassicales > Brassicaceae > Moricandia > Moricandia arvensis. The sequence continues at coordinate 77,778 of CAJHQP010000788.1, read as the reverse complement.
CAACGTCCTCGGCTATTCGGCTGAACACATCCTTCAGACCGAGCCAAAATGTCTGAGCAACCACTGCTCCACCCAAATAGGTAGCGGTAAAACGACAATACACGATTAGTTTAAAATCGCCTAGTGCAAATAACTATCGTATAACCCAGAATCAGAAATCATACGACAAATTCGTAACTACCAAACGGTTACCAGAAAACTTAAACTTGTCGACAACCAACCAATTTCAATATATTCTGCAGTTTACTCTAAACCCACAACGTTTTACAAGTAAATAGCAGTGCATAAGAAAAAACTTTTATTGAAGCTCCTAAAGCTATACGAAGCATCCTTAACAATACACAAAATAAGTCTCAGAGGGCCAACTCTTCACAAAGCACAGTGAAGGAAGTCACATATTCTCGGGGACAAATTTACACGACCCATTGGTCCTAATTCCTCAGATTCAAAACGTTTTTCTTCCGTAAGGTTAAAACAAAAATCTTGCAATACAACACATCTTCAAGCTCGTTAACATTTCAAGCACGAAATGCGGAATACGAAAGAAAAACTCAACCTTCGACACAGCGAGACGTTGCTAATGCTTGGAGAACAATTTTTCGTCAAAACTTTCCAAAATGGAATGCTCAAAACATACACGCCTTCTTCAACATGTATCCTTTGCGAAGGTTCAAAAAAGATTATATCTACCATTAAGTTTGTTTCTGATCACAACAAACTCTTAACGTCCTAAACAGACTAAGCCATCTCATAAAGATAGCTCTAGAACACCCGACACTAATAGCGCTATAAAAGAAATACAAAATTTTGGTCAGCCCTTTCGAAAGAATTAAAAATTATCCTCGAAGAGATGCTCGATTCCTACCATACAAGTCACATAAGCCGGGCGAACCTGTCAAACCACTCGCTAGAAACTTACAATTCTAGCGAGGTGGGGGCTAACTGTTGGAGTCAAAATCGGTCACGACAAAATCAACGTCAGAAACTTCCCGAGAAATGTCCTCTTTGAAAAGAGAGAGATAATATTTTGAATATAAGAAGAGCGGGAAAATACAAATCGAGTTTCATATGGATCCGGAAGGAGGGTTCGCACGATAATTCCTCGAGAAAAGTTACTAAAGGTCTCAAACAAACGAACCCCCGACCATCGAAACAACGAAATGAATATAAGGCTAGATTGTCTAACTCACCGAACGCAAGAGTAGGCCAAGCAAGCCGTCCAACTCGCCGAACGGGCGAGTTGGGCAGCGTGGGCTGACCAACTCTCCCGGTCAGCGAGTTGGACCAGTCCAACTGGCCGAACGGGCAAGTTAGACAGCACTAGCCGACCAGTTTTCTCGTTCGGCGACTCGGCAAGTTGGACCAGTCCAACTCACTGAACGCGCGAGTTGGACAGCATGGTCCAACCAACTCGCCCGTTTGGTGAGTTGGATCGCATATCTCAACCAACTCACCCGTTCAGCGAGTTGGGTGGATCAAGATGGCTAACTCGCCCATTCGGCGAGTTGGACAACCCAACTCGCCAAACGGGAGAGATAGGTAGCACAAGCAATCCGGCTTGCCCATTCAGCGAGTTGGATAAATCAATCCATTTTCTCCTCGTCCTCGTAACTCTCTCTTTCGAAACTTGATTGAACTTATCTTTGTTTCGTCTCGATCGGGATAGACATTGGAACTTTACCAAAAAAAAACTTGTGTTCTTGAGAAAGGATCGAGTCAATCATATGAGACGGTAACGATTAACTAAATACCTGGAGTCACACACCCCATATGAGAGATCTAACTCTCGGACGTCGTCGTCTTAGTAATGCTCTATCGATAAAATCGTAAAAACATCTAAGTCAAAAAACGGCCCGAGAAGGTCTAAAACACGGATAAAGGCCCACTCGCGATTTTATCCGAAATCGAGCCCAAACATTGTGACGGTTTATCTTTTATTTTGCAGGAAGGGATAAATGTTAAGTTCGGAAGATAAATGTTAAGATCGGAGGATAAATGTTAAGTTTCCAAAGATAATGATGAAGATCGAGGAAAAAAAGAGAATATTTCCACGAAGCGATAAATTCGACCAAGGGCAGAAGAGGAAAGATAAAAATCTCTCTAGAGGGGTATATAAGGATTTTGAGGGTGATGATGCAAGGGTCATACGAAAATCTCCACTCAGAGTAAACATAGCATAGCAGTTAGAGCATTTAGGCAACTTTCCGTTTTTGTTATTCGAGTTGCGACTCAACTATAGTTTTGCAGTCTTAGGTTGTTAGAATTAGGGATCTCGCCGACAGCTCTTATTGCCAAGGCTCCTATCCTGTTGTAACTGCTCATACAAAAATTCAGAATAAGACATTTATTTGATCTCTTTTCGATTCTTACTTTATTTTTCGATATTTACTTTGTATTCTGACTAATTGGTGTGTGGTTTAGCAGATATCCGGGATCTCTGGGAATCTAGGGTTTACCCTGCGTTCCTAATTCAACGGAATCGACAGCGCGAATTTCGGTTCCCACAAGAGTTGCAACCATGTTGCTCTCTCATTGTTTAGTGTAGATCGATTCTTGATGGTGTCGATCGCTTCTTGCTAACAAGTGGTATCGGTCAATGAAGAAATGTTGGTGTTGATCAATGATGTGCGGTTCTCTTTGCAGAACGTGCATTCTAGACGCGCATGGTCTTTAAAAAGTAACTTTTTATCGTTGATGCTTCGGGTACTGCTGGGTATGCACCTGAAAGACACAAGAAAACTTTATTGTAAGTAAGTAAAATAAAAGAAAAACCGAGACAAAACTTATTCATCTAGTCTAATGGCAAATCCAATGCTCTCTGACAATGACACCGAATTTGATATCGCTCAAATTACGCTAGAGAAACTTTCTCTCTCAAATAAGAGGTTTGGTTGTAGTATTTAGGGATCTAATCCACAGGAACCGTGGGCACACAATAGACTATAGAAATCAAGATTAAGCTAGACAGTTAATATTAAAGCAATAAATAGCAGTAAACAAGTGAACAATTGGTTGTAAATGATATCAGAAAATAGCTAGACTTTGGTTTTCAGGCAATCAAAATTATGATGTATAGATTCTAAGGGTGTGTAGTAAAACATCCTAGAACTTAAATGCAATAGTAAGATATCCAGCTCTCGTTATGAGTCTAATCAGATGAATAAGTCTTGTTCCACCTGTCCCATACGAATAAGGAGTGAGTGTTGATCGATACTTTCTTAGACAACCATTAATATCCTAATCGATATGTTCACTAGGTTAACTAAACCAGATTTCGCATGTATCTAACAACCTAGCTCAGCATAATTATTGATAGGTAATGAACCTACTTTCCTAGTTATCAATAATCCTTAATTCTGGATTCTAGTTAGCTACTCTAGGACACAAGCAATAAGTCTAGTTCTGATAGAGGATTCTAATTATCACCTTATAAGTTTTATGTTTCACTAATTCACCTAAACCCTAATAAACCATAAATATAACAAAGGAAACTACTCATACATGATTAAGCAAATAATAATAATAATTTGGATAGAATACATAAATAGAATAAGGTGGAACAACGGGAGTTCCAATAGAAAGCTCTAAAAGAGTTCTTGATCTTCTCTCCCAAATTAACTAAAAAGCTTCTAAGAATGGTTGTAAATGGCAAGTTGGTATGTTCCCCAAACAATAGAAAAAACTATAGATACTAGGTATAAATTCAGAAAAGGGTATTATGGTAATTATGTGGATCTTTTGGGCTTGAGTCGATCTTCACTTAAGTTGGCTCGTCTACTCGCGCGTGTATCGAGCGACACTAAGTGTGCAGTGTCGATCGACACTTCTTCTGAGTCTCAACTCTGACTTCTGATTTCTTGAGCAACTACGAGTTTCCTCTTCACTATGCTCCAGAATCCTCCATGATCTCCAAAATGCTCTAAAAAAATACATGGACCTGAAAAGAATCTAAAATAGACTACAATACATATAATAGACTCTAAAAAGCACATATACTATACCTGAAAACTGGTATATCCATAGTATAACAGCCGCCGAGCCAGCCTTAGCAAATAATTATAGACTGGTGAATCATACCCTATAGATGGTACAAGACTTACTATCTCGAGTATTAACTAACCAAGTCGTACCATAATTGGAGGCAAACCCAGCACAAGCTAGACAACCATATTTCTTGAAGTATGTTATGATGATGAAGAATCTTGGCAATTAGATTTGAGGAAGAGACAGACACATACAAAGCTGATGCATTCTGAAACATATGGAGGACTTCAAAGCAACCCGATATCCTGAAGAGTTCAGAAAAGATGTATATGCGCTAACATGGTGGAACAGCCGTAGTCCGAAGTACAGATCAGTTGTCATGGTTTGGGATATGTTCAAGAAGGTGTTTGAGAAGTAAAGTTTCCTACCAGAAGCACGCGGCCAAAGGGAGCAGGCCTTTCTCACCTAAAACTAGGACAAAGGCATGTGAGAGAGTATAAATTGAAATTCACCAAACTTAGCGGATACGTCTACTATGGAAATGGCGATAAAGCAATCATAATCCAGAAGTTTTTGTGTGGTCTTAAGCCAGAGATTGGGATTCGATTTTAAGTAGTTACTTTTGATAGTCTATTTGAGTTGGTGGAGCTGTTAATGTGGAGGGAACAATCAAAGCCGAATGCAGAGCAACCTCTATAATTGGGTCAAACCATTGACCAAGGCTTGGTCAGTTAGGAGGGAATATGCTACGAGTTAACTGTGGTCGAGGAAAGTTGGGTCAGTTTAAGCAGAACGTGAGAATAGCGGGAACTCACACACAATGTTTTTCATCTGAGCGAATGGGACATTATTATTGTGATTGTTGACATTGTGCGGGTTAAGGTTTATTTTAAGGCAGGCAATCTATCAAATTAATCCTACGAACTACTCTTGCTAAGAGAAGTTTAATTGTAGTACTTAGGGATCAAATTCATAGAGAGCGAGGGCACACAATAGATTTCTGAATTCTAAAGGTTAAGCTAGGAAAGCTGTAATTATGAGGTTTGTTTGTAGGTTTAATTCCAAGAGGAAATTTTTTAAATAAGTTAACTGATTCAAATATGGAAAAGATAGATCTAGGGTTTTAGGCAAGTGAATTATAGTGGATAGGATGCAGGGAATTATAAATATGCAAGGACCTTAATCACAATAGGACCCCCTCTCATTCCAACTCTCGTATGCGAATAGAGGAGTCGACCGTCGATCGAGGGCTAAGGCCGAGTGTCTATTGACTGTTATTGGACAGGAAGTTCGTCTGCCATGTTAATTAATCCAGGTCTCGCATGTATCTAACAACCAAGATCAATGGAGTTAATTCTGGCACATAACCTACTCTTGTAGTTGTCTATGTCCTAGGTTCATGTTTCTAGTTAACTAATCTAGAACACAAACATTAAACACAATGGATATCTCTTCATCCTAGCAATCCTATTTTTGGGCTAATTCATTAATACCATAATAAACCCTAAATCTAACAAGAAAATTACTCAGACATAATCATAGAAAGCATTATAAACTGAATAATATAATGCATAGAATAGGTTATGGGGTTCCAATACAAATATCTGAAGGAGTTCAGAACTTACCCCCAAAAATACTAGGAAAACGAGGAAGCTGTAATAATACTTTGTGTAAAATGAAATCTGTGTCTATGCCTAAACAATGGCAAGACCCTTATAAACAAGGTCAAAACTCGTTCAGGGGCATTCTTGTAATTTATCTTGACGTGGGCTTGAATTCGGTCAATAACTCTGCAAGTAGACCGTCGATCGACAGAAAGCATGCGCCGTCGATCGATGGTCAGGCTTGACCTCGACTCTGACTTAGCTGATTGGGAACAACTACTAGATATCTTCTCCGAATACTCTACCAAGCTCCATTATCTCCATAATTCTCCATGTTCCTTGACCTGAAAGACTTTAAAACACAGTCTAGACATACATAGCATACTCCAAATAGGGTCCAAATGATAGTCTTAAACTGGTAAATAACAAGGTATATCATTATCCAAACTCAAGTTCAACAACACCAGATTGGAATTTTTTTGTTACATTTTATAACTATGTAGATAAAGGGTATTTTGCCAATGAGTGTAAGGTTTGCCGTTCAAGGCCAGGAGAAGGACATCACCTTTTACCCCTCAAATCCGACCGATCGATGAACCCCTAGCTAAGCGTCAAGTAGCCGAAGCGAAATTTATGCTTTAAATGTGGTTAGAAGTTCACCTAGGACATCATGACCATCAACGGATCCTATTTCAGTTTTGTCAGGGTGCTACCTCTCTTTTGTGTGATTACTTGATTATTGTGTGTTGGTATATTGTGATGGCATTCTGTATGAATGCATGGTATGTTGAATTTTGTATAAGGGTCGTTGTTGGTTGGTGGGACTCCTTCCTATGTTTTTTGTGATTCAAGGGCCACCCTAATTTTTGTGAACCCTGTTGCAGCCTCTTCGTTTGTGGGAACTTTTACGGTGTGTGAGTTTGATTTTTCGTTGTTGAGTGTCCCTGTAGCTGTACAGGAGGAAACCTTCCTAGCCAACCTGTATGTCATACCCTTAGAGAGATTTGAGATTATCCTAGGCATGGATTGGCTGTCAAGGTATCAGACATGGGTATAGTGTGCAAGCGGAAGAGTTTTGTTTGGGTATGATAGGCAAGTGATGTTAGCGTATTATGGATCAGCCCTAGTTTTTCTGCGACGATTGTGACGACAAGAGTGGATAATTTATTAGTGGAAGTCGGGGTCTACTTGGTTTCTTTGATGTTTATTGATGAGAAATCGAAAAAAAGATATGAAGATTGAGAAAATCCCGGTGTTTCTGGAATTTGAAGATTGAAAAAAGAGTTGACGGAATTGCCTCCACCTCGAAACAATCCGTTTACTATCAGTTTAGAACCTGGAGCTGTGCCTATTTCCAAAACTACTTACCGTATGGAACCAGAAGAGTTAGATTAGCTCAAGAAGCAATCAGAGGACTTGCTAGGATTCATATGATAAGTTCGTCACCATGGGGAGCTTCAGTGTTATTTGTGAAGAAGGATGGAAGTATGATATTGTGCATCGACTAAAAAGGGATCAACAACTTCACAATCAAGGGTAAGTAACCCTTAACAAGGATTGATGAGTTTTTTTGTAACCTGAGAGGATCGAGTTGGTTTTCCAAGATAGATCTAGCTTCTGGATATTTTCAGATTTCTATAGCCGAAGCAGATTTTTTGAAGATGGTGTTACCATCAGATAAGGCAGCTCGAGTTTTTAGTAATGCTCTTTTGATTAACAAAAGCTCCAACAGTATTTATGAGGTGTTTCATGCTTGTATCGACTATTTCGTGATCATATTCATCGACGACATTTTGATCTATTCCCGGAGTGAAGAAGATCATAGGATAATCTACAAAAAAATTGGAAAGATTGAGGAGTCGGAAACTATTTGCCAAGTTCAGTGTTGGGGTTAAAATCAGTCACCACGAAATCAAAGGCTAAATCTTCTGAAAAAAAAATTCCTTAAACAAATACAAGCCGGAAATGTCGAATGAACTACACCACGCATAAGCTGAGCCTATTTAAATAAGGATACCAGAACAATGCTCTTTGTATTTCATCCAGAACAAGAAATGAAGGAGGTTTTATCCAACCCTGAAAAGGTCGTAAAAATGTTCTTGTGATAAGTTTTTACGATAACTGGCAAGTTCTACGAAACAATCTTCCGTAAAAACAAAATTCGGAAGTTTCCGCGGAAAAACCTTATAGGAAAATCTATGAGATAATCTTTCGCAAAACGGCTTTTGTAGGATATTTACAGAAAAACTTACGTAGAACAAACTAAATATTTCTGAAAGAATACAAAGCGATCAACGGGGAGAATGAGAACAGAGGAAAGAAACAAACACACTTCTCACACACTCTCTCATCACCACACACAGCTTCCCATTGTCACACAAGACTTTCCTCATCACCACACTCGAGCTCTCATCACCACACACAGCTCTCATCGCCCCAGAGAGGTCCTCATCGCCCCTACACATGATTTCTCATTGCCAAACAATGCTTCTCATCGCCCCACACAGCTCTCATTGGCACAGAGAGCTCCTCATCTCCCAACATGAGCTCTAATCGCCACGCGTGAGCTCTCGTCACCACGCATGAGCTCTCGTCGCCACGCATGACCTCTCGTCGCCACGCATGAGCTCTCGTCGCCACGCATGAGCTTTCATCGCCATGCATGAGCTCTCATCGCCACACATGAGCTCTCATCGCAACACATGAGCTCTCATCGCCACACATGAGCTCTCATCGCCACAATTGATCTCATTACTGCAATTGATCTCTCTTCAACACACATGAGCTCTAGTCGCCACACAGCATCTCTCATAGCCACAAAGTTGTTTCCTATCCCACACGTTTCCACACAACTCCTCTGAGGCTCAGTGAGGCCCTCACTGTGTTCTACTTTGAATCTCGGTCGAAATGTCTTTCGTTTCATCTCAATTGGAGTTTTCGTTGAGATTTTATGATAAGAAACAATAAAGACTTGTTTTCTCATAAAACTTTGAATCAATTGTCAGAGATGATGGTTAACTTAACACCACTGTCTTCTCGATTAAATGATTGATTTCTTTCATACCATAGGATCGACGACTTCTTCGAAGGTAATCGTAAAAATATTTAAGTCGTAAAAGAGCCTGAGAGGCCTAAAACGCGACAAAAGGACACTTATGATTTAAAACGAATAGGCCAAAAGTACAATGACAGTTTATTTGACTTGGATAAAAATAAGTGCAAAACTTCCAAGATAAACATAAAGATCGAACGATAACGAAAATTTCTGCATAGAGAAAAACTTGAATCGGGGGCAAAATGGGAAAGATGGCCAACCTTGGAGGCATATATAAAGAGGACCAAGGCGAGAGGAACAAGAGAGGAGAAAATTCGTAGAAAATTTAACACAAAACAATTTAGTCAATTTTAGTTTTTGTTATTGAGCTGTGACTCAACTAGGTTTTAAGGTCTTAGGTGGTTAGAACTATAGAACACGCTGACAGCTCTTGCGGCCGAACCCTTTTCACCCGTTGTAACGCTCATACACAGATTCGAAACAAGATAATTCCTACTTTGCTCTCTATTTTGATTTATTTCACTTTCTCTGATTCACGAAATTTGATCACTTGTCGTTGGTTTAGCAGATATCCGGATCCTCGAGGAAAGTAGAGAAGTCTTTGCTTTCCTCCGTTTACGAACTCTGCAATGCGAATTTTAGTTCTCACAGTTTAGCGCTAGAAGGATGGAGGGGGGTCGGATCAATCTAACACACAGTCGCAAAAACGCTTGGTCAAATATGGCTATAGACGCGTAGAACAATCAACCAGCATGCGACGACAACGTTGAAAGTACTCAAGCTGGGAACGCCCCCGCGGTCAATGCTAACGGAAACACCGCAGCGTTTGAGGAGATTAAAGGGATGATCCCAACAATCAAGAAGAAGTCTGAAGATCAGGACAAGCTCACGAGTTCTCTAGCTAAACATCTCAATGCTTAAAAGAGAGAACTAGATCTATTTTCCCACGCGGGACTACGAGACTCCACAGCAGAAGGAGGCTCGATTTTGCAACTCCACTAGACAGGCCGGCTATGGAAATCCATCTGGACAAATCCTTGACGAAGTAACCCTTGTCGTAACGTGGCAAAACGCAAAAATTCCCTACCTTTTAATCAAGAAGTGAGATCAATGAAGTCAAACATGTCAATTTGGATACCAGTGACCAATCTGAACCTTCAGAGGAATACACTGACGTGCATCCAAGGAGGACAAGAAGCCAGACCACTCGGAAAAACTCGTCGTTTGACATACCCATGATGGAAGTAGAAGAAAACATCTTATGAGTAGAACATGAGGAGTTACGCGAGGAACATGCACAGAGTACTCGCAGAAAACGCCGACAAGCTCGTAAAGCTGCTTGCGATTATCTTGATGAGATATACAGTCTCCGTGAATATATCTCAAAAACGTCTGCAGAGGTAAAGGAGGTGAATTCGTAAATTCACCATGCTACCAGCGCCACACCCGGGACTGACTGACTTCCTGAAGAGCCCCAGCAAACGCCAGTCACCTCTCACATCACGGTGACAAAGATCTCAGAAACTAAGAAGGTTAAGATTCCCACCTATAATGGCACTACCGATCCCAAAGCACATTTGAAATCCTTCCATATCGCAATGGGAAGATCCAAAATCAAAGAGAACGAAAGTGATGTAGGCTATTGCCTCCTCGTCGTTGAAAATCTCCAAGGACCAGCACTCGAATGGTGTTCTCGCTTGAAATGAAATTCCATCGGAAGCTTCCGCTAGCTCTCCTCGTAAAATTTCAAGCAATATTCCATGTTCATTGATAGGGAAAACTCTGATATCGATCTTTGGAGCCTAGTTGAAAAGAAGATGAATCTCTACGACACTTCATGCGTAGGTTCAAGATCGTCATGTCGACATTTAATGGAAACAGCGATAAAGTAGCGATAGACGCTCTAAGAAAATCACTCGGGTAAAATTCGTTTAGAAAGTGGGTTTTGCTTGAAAAAACCGCGCACGATCCAAGATGCTCTCCACAAAGCCACAAACTTCATTATCAATAAACATTGGGAAGCATACGAAAAAAGATCCTGCATCAGAGTCCAAGCTGAAAAAGAAGACCACTCGTAACGACAAGTATGTCTATCACAAGGGCGAAGATATCCAAGGAGCACATAACTACGCCATCAACTAAACTTCAGAAAGAGGACGAATGTCGAGAAACACATGGAATTGAAACGTATCATACGATGAAAACGATTTTTGCGAGTTTCACCATTAATTCCGCCTAACATGCCTAACATACCTAACAACACCTAGTAAGAACATCATGAAAATTCTAGCAAGATGGGGGGGGGTGAACTGTTGGGATCAAAATCTGTCACGACGAAATCAATGGCTAAAATCTTCCGAGAAAATACTCCTTAAAAAAGAAGAACCAGAAAGGTCAAATGAACTACAAATACATAAGCCGAGTCTATTCAAATAAGGATACGAGAACAAAGATCTGTGTATTTCATCCTGGACAAGAAATGAAAGAGTTTCAATCCAAACATGGAAAGATCGGAAAACAATCTTCTTTATAAGAAAATGGAAAGTTTTCACAGAAAATCCTCATAGGGAAGTCTATGAGATAATCTTCCCCAAAATGGCTTTCGGAGAATGTTTACGGAAAAACTTGCGTAAAACAAACTAAATAGTTCCGAAAGATTACAAAGTGATCAACAGACAGAATGAGAATGGAGGAAAGGAACCAACAGTCTTCTCACACACACTCTCACTGCCACAGACACTCTCTCATCGCCTCACGCACTCTCTAATCACCACACAATCTCTCATCGCCACACACACTCTCTCAACGCGACACACAACTTCCCATCGCAACACACAAGTTTCCTCATCGCCACACTCAAGATCTCATCGCCCCACACAGCTCTCATCGCCACATAGAGCTCCTCGTTGCCCCATACATGAGCTCTCATCGCCACTCAATGCTTCTCATCACCCCACACAGCTCTCATCACCTCGGAGAGCTCTTCATCACCCCACATGAGCTCTTATCTCCACACCTTAGCTCTCATCGTCAGACATGAGATCTCATCGCCACAGATGATCTCTTATCGCCACACATGATCTCTCATTGCCACACATGAGCTCTTCGCGACATATGAGCTCTAATCGCCACACATCATGTCTCATCGCCACAGAATTGTTTCCTCTCCCACACGTTCCCACACAACTCCTCTGAGGCTCAGAGAGGGTCTGACTGTGTTCTCCTTTGGATCCCGATCGAGATGTCTTTATTTCATCTCAATTAGAATTTCCGTTGAGATTTTACGAATAAAACAATAATAACTTTTTTTTTCTTGTAAAATTTCTAATCAAACATCAGAGATGATAATGGTTAACTTAAACCCACTGTCTTCTCGATTAAATGATTGACTTCCATCATTCCATAGGATGGACGATCTCTCCAAAGGTAATCGTAAAACATTTAAGTTGTAAAACGGCCTGAGAGGCCAAAACGCGACTAAAGCCCACATATAGATTAAACCGAGACTAGGACCAAAGTACAGTGACAGTTTATTTGATTTGGATAACAATAAATTCAAAACTTCCAAGATAAACATGGAGATCGAGAAGATAAGGAAAATTTCTGCGAAGAGATAAACTCGAATAGGGGGCAGAAGGGGAAAGATGGCCGATGGAGGTATATATAAAGAGGACCAAGGCGAGAGGCGAAAGAGAGGAGAAAAATCATAGAAACTTTAGAACTTCGAGCAATTTAGGCATTTTTTGTTTTTGTTATCAAGCTGCGACTCGATATATAAGTATTCTTCAGCTAGTACTTCGTATTTTCAGGAAGAGAGTATGGAAAAAAGCATGCAAAATAAGTATTCTTCAGAGACTCCGTCACACTTGAGACATGATACCATATCATCAAACAACTTAATGTGGACCATTGGTGCTCGTTACGAAGACCACAAAAGGAATGTTCACCCACAAGAGTGAAGTATTTGGGTTTCAGCTCAAAGTAGCTCCTTTGGAATTCTAGTGGGCGGATCACAGGCCTGTAAGAGTAGAACTAACAGGCCTGTAGTAGTCTTGGAGTGCCATCTGGCGTTCAATCCCATCAATCAGTGCCATAGCGAGTACATTAGGATTGCAACTCCATGTTCATTAATCAATTGGCCTGCATTATTGCTCACATGATCCTCTTAATCTCATAAGACTCCTTTCTCTTTGGCCTTCGAGATTATATGCATAGATATCTCTGCATTATTCCAAATGGTGTTGATTAATGTTGTTGTGGTGTCGATCGACATTGGTTATCCGAAGAAAGAGTTCTTTCAGTCTCAAGAGGTACATGTTTCAGCAGGCAAAGATAAATAACTTTTAATAAGCAGAAAATAAAAATCTAGACTAGACTATAATCTAAATCTAATGGCAATAAGAAATAGTCCCCAGAAACAACACCAGATTTTATATGCTAAAATTAACCTCAAACCACACTCTCAAATAAGTGGTATGGTGTAGCACTTAAGGATTGAATCCAAAAGAACTCTAAGATTGGACAACAGACTTTCGTTTTCGAAGAAAGATAGACAGTTAATGATGAAATGCAGTAAATAACAATAGAAATCAATATGGTTGTAAGTTATCAACATGAGGGGTGCTTCATTAATGAAAACTACATAGATTTATCAAGGGTTTGATAAGGTGAATATCTTGAACTCAAAACTCAAAACAATAATCAATCAACTCTCGTTGGAGATATTATCTAGTCTATATCATAGAGTTTCCTCGTTGTGGATCCAATAACTTCCAACATGCAATAAACTCGAGTTTGATTTGTTCACTAAACACCTAAACCAAGTCTCGTGGTGGATAATTATTTAGATCATCTAAGTTCAGTTCAGGTAATTAACTATGCTCTGGCATATCCAGTTATCCCTAAGATCTAGATTTAGGATGATCAGTCATGAATTAGTATTAATATCAACTTAGGTGAAGAAAAAAAATCATTACCCTAACAATACAATCAAGTTTAACGATCCATCTGGTACCCTTTGAAGAACCCAAAATCTAAAAATAAAATTTCTCAGGCATAATCAGCAAAACACCAATCACTATCTGGATATACTGCATAATAAGTAGAATAGAGTAAGAAAATGGAGTTCAAATTCCTCACTCCAACAAGTAAATGAGTTTAGATCTCTCTCTCCAAAAAAGCTCTAATCTCTCTGTAAAAAGTGTCCCTTTTAAAAACTCTCATAAACCTAGTATAGTCTAAAACACGATTTGATTTATTTTGCAATTAAGTGAAACTTTGGGAACTTTCTGCAATATCTTTGAAGCTTGGTTTCTGCAAAACATAACGGGCGTCAATCGACACCGTCAGCAGAAATGAACTCCAACTTGATCTTCTTGGGTTCGTGCTCAAATATGTTCCAAATTTCTCTAATAGCTCCAAAACGTACATATAGCTGAAAATGACTCCATTACCACTTTATATATACACAAAAGACTCTAAAATGGACTTATATCATGGGTAAAAATGGTAAGAACCATGATATATCACAGGAATGTGTGTACACACCATGCATGATTATTTAATTATGTGAATGGGTGCTTATCTAGATGATACTGATGTTATGTTGCATGCATTGAGAAGGTGTTGAGTTGCACAATTATCGAGATGTTAGAAATTGATGCATGCATAGAGATGATATTGAATAGTTATTCATGCATGTTGTTAATTTTTTATATTGCATGTGTTGCATGATGTTAAGTTGTTAGTTATGCATGAGTTGCATATTGTTGAGTTATTATTGATGCATGTTGTTGAGTTGTTACGTGTCAAATTCTAGATTAACCCAGCAGGTTAGCTAAGACTAGTGAGATTTTGTCGTGTTCTCTATTCTTTGTTGAATAGGACATGCAACCCCTCGTTAATACTTCAGGTGGGTGTCATTCGATGGGGGATTAGTTGGGTGTGTGATGTTTTGGTATCATGTTGACCATGTATGCGCGTTATGACCAGTATGTGTGATGGACCCTCTCCTCATCTATTCCTTCATGGCACGAGAGTGTACTCGGCAAAGGAAAGCACTCATTAATGCTAAGTGAGTCGTTCCCATGGACGAGTCTTGCATGATGATGCCGCCCTGAAGAACACGAGTGAAGCAATTATCGAAGATATGATGTTTTGGTTAAGTGACTCTTGTGTTTATATCCAGGAGTGTTCAGTTGTTGGGGGTGGTAAGCTTCTGATTTCATGTTTTTTGGGGATCACAAAGATGTCTTAGCTGGTGATAGCATATGAGTTGTATGAAAATGTGTCAAAACTGTGAAAGTGTGTAAAGTGTGAAAGTGTGTAAAGTGTGAAAGTGTGTAAAGTGTGAAAGTTTGTCTAAAGAGTTGAGTTAGATTAGACATATGACTGTTTTGGTCTTACACGTTGATTTTTTATGAGTCTCCTCAATGTGGTCTTGATGCTTAGTTTGTTTAATCACTTCATTATTACTCGTATGCTTGCATGTTAATTATTAGATCATGTGATGTGTGTTGCATGGTTTTGGGGATTTTGCTGATTAGTGGTTTAGGAACTAACTTAGTAATATTAGATTACTCATTCTTCTCATTCCATGCAGGTAACCAATACACGAGAACATTAATGGAAGCACGGAATGATAGGAAGCCAGCATACTTTTGGTAACATCCCAAAACCGGCCCATGAAAATTTCTAATGAAGGATGTGCTTGTCTACGGCCCATTAGAGATAGAACCTAGGCTTTCTCTTCTTTCTTATAAATAGGAGCCTTCCTTCTTTCTTTTTCCCCATTCTTAAACCAGAGCGGAGCACTGTTAAGATATAGAGAGATCATGAAACCCTACCCTTCAAGTTCTCTTTTCCCTATCTCTTCTTCTCTCGCTTCTCTCTCTCTCTCTCTATCTATCTATCTCTCTTTCTCGCTTCTCTCTCTCTCTCTTCTAGCTGGTGGTAAAGTGGTGGTGGTTGTGGTCATGAGTAGCCCCAGATCAGAGCTTTTAGATTTCAATAGATCCATATTCTCGTTTCATGTCCCATATCTCCAGGTCTATCAGATCTATTAAGGTGAGGTATTTCAAACCCAGTTTGTTCTCATGTCATTCTATCATGTTCGGTGTTGGAATT
The DNA here is from genome assembly GCA_905132765.1 of Moricandia arvensis. Lineage (NCBI taxonomy): Eukaryota > Viridiplantae > Streptophyta > Magnoliopsida > Brassicales > Brassicaceae > Moricandia > Moricandia arvensis. The sequence continues at coordinate 62,010 of CAJHQP010000788.1, read as the reverse complement.
AGGATTGGTTAGACCTGTTTGCATTTAGGTTGAGAGAACATAATGGATGTTAGGATGTTATATGCATCATCCTATTGCATAAGAACACTGATATTGTTAAAGGAACTCCGAACTGCAATCTTTTGAAGTAAGATATTGATTGTTGTTTCATTGATTGTTGTGATTGCTTGACATGATTGTATTGATTGAGCTAGATTGCTAGAAAGAATTGACCATAGGTTGATAGATGAATGTTTTGAACCTGAAAATGATGTGTTTTGCAAGATGAATTGAGTGTGACATCGAGAACGGGTGGTGTCTAGAATGAGGTCAGTTAGTATGACTGGAAGTCAATAAGAATGAATGATGATAAGAATGAATCTTGATTAGATCAAAGTTAATAAGATGGTAGGCGTTTATGACGTAGTCAAGGAGACATTAGGTTGTATCGTAACGAAGTGTCGGTTTGGTGAGTGCTGGTTTTGCGTACTGGTTGGCTAGTGCCGGTTGGGCTGAGAGTGGTGAATCATTGGGTGTCCGGGCGGTTGTCTTAGGGGCACTCGTGGTCTAGAGGTCTAAAGGTCTAGAACACTTAAATATAAATTTGTGTGCGGTGATCACTGAGTTCATTATATTTTGTGTTGTTGATAACAATATTGATTGCTTAATTGTTACTGGCTAGTCAGTTCTCGTTTTACATTAAGCAGTACAGAGAATTATGCGGAGAGACTGGTCTAGAACGCTTCACTGAGTAAGCCATTCACTCATGCCCTCCTTTTCCATTTCTATGTGTGTAGGAATGTAAGTAGAAGTGATGGATGTGGTTGGGTTTGCATTTAACATAAGGTTACGCGTCTGATGACTCATGGTACCAATAATGGGACACTCTGATATGTCTAAATTGAGTAGACGCTTGTCCATAACTCCATGCTCTTAACCCCTGATTGGAATCAGGGGAGCGGGATGCTACAATAGGTATCAGAGCCCAGGGTTAAGGTCCATTAGTGCTAACCTAAGGCATTAGCATTCTGAAGCCACCAACAATATATGTACTTCTATTGGGGTTCTGATCGGCCCATTTACTTGCAGGATGCCTTTCTAGGCTAAATTCGTTCTATGGTTTGAAAGAGTATATTGAGTAAAAGTTCATTGCCGCATTGTTTGCCTCCCTTGATTGATGTGTTATTGTATGAGTTCGTTTCGGGTCTCGACTGTTATGTCTAAAGTTTGGAAATAGGGATTCAGGGTAATTCTGATTAATAGGGGGAGAATTGTAACATCCCAAAAGTAGCCCGTAAAAATTTCTAAGGAAAGATGGGCTTGTGTACGGACAATTAGGGATAAAACCTAGGGTTTCCCTTCTTTCTTATTTAATAGGAGCCTCCCTTGTCTTTTTTTTCTCCATTCTTAAACCAGAGCAGAGCCCTGCAAAGATCAAGAGAAACCATGAAATCCTAGCTGTCAAGTTCTCTTTTTCCCTTTCTCTCTTCTTCTCTCGCGTCATCTCTCTCTTTATTGTCTCTCTCTCTCCTCCCCGGTGGTCGAGGGGTAGTGGTGGTGGTGGTCAAGAGCAGCCCCATATTGGATCTTATGGATTTTCGTAGATCCAAATTCTTGTTTCATGTCCCATAACTCCTAATCTATCATATCTAGTTAAGGTGAGGTGTTTCGAACCTAGTTTGTTCACATGTTCTTCCATCCTGTTTGGTGTTGGAATTAGGATTTGTTAGACATGTTTGGAGTTAGGTTGTGATATACCTTGTTATTTACCAGTTTTAGACCATAATTTGGAGTCTACTATGTGTGTATGGACAGTTTTAGACCATAATACGTTTTGGAGCATTATGGAGATCATGGAGCGAGTATTCATAAGAGATATCCAGTAGTTGTTCACATTCAGGTAAGTACGAGTCAAAGTCAAATATGACCATCGATCGACGGAGCATCTTTGTTGTTGATCGACAGCCCACTGGCAGAGTATTGACCGACTTCAAGACCAAGTCAAGACGAATTATGGAATGGCTCTGGACGACTTTTGACCTAGTTTATATGGATTCTGCCATTGTTTAGGCAGAACACGACATTTTATTTTGCAGCTTTTAGTTTTCTTGCATTGAGCTTTTCAATAGTTTAGGCGAGAAGATCTGAACTCCTTCAGAGATCTATATTGGAACCCCATTTATTATTCAATGCATTATATTATTCAGTTCATCATGTTTTCTTTGATCATGTCTAAGTAATTCACTTGTTATAATTAGGGTTCATAATGGTATTGATGAATTTGTCCCAAAATAGGATTTCTAGGATGAAGTAGTAACAATCTTTGGAATTGTGTTTAATGCTCGCGTTCTAGAGTAGCTAACTAGGAAACTGAATTTAGGACATGGACAACTACGAGAGTAGGTTCCGTGTCAGAATTGATTTTATTGAGCTAGATTGTTAGATGCATGCGAGAGCTGGTCTAATTAGCATACTGGAAAAACTTCTTGTTTGATTAGCGTCGATCGACATCAGGCCTTAGCCATCGATCGATGGTGCACTACTCTGTCTGCATACGAGAGTTGGGACAAAAGGGGGTCGGACTAGTTAACATCATTGTTCTCGCATATTAATATTTCCCTGCATCATATCCATTATAATTCATTTTCATAAAACTCTAGATCTACCGCTTTTCAATATTTGCAATCGCTTTAATATTTTATATAATTTCCTATTCTTGATAGACTTACAATCAAAACTACATTTATTGTTTGCCTAGCTTAACCATTATAACTATAGAAATTTATTGTGAGCACTCGCTCTCTGTAGAGTCGATACCTAAGTACTACAACTTGACCTCTCTTGGCAAGAGTAGCTCATAGGGTTAATTTGATAGATTTCATTATTAAGAACATAAACCTTAACACACATGCTGTCAAATTTGGCGCCGTTGCCGGAGAGCAAGGATCGCCATTAGATTTATTTTCTATGTTTAGTGTAGGCTTTTTCATTAATGCAATTTACCAATTAATTCTTTTTCTTGTCTTTCAGGTGCATGCCCAGCACTACCAAAAGCAATAAGAACCAGGAATTACTCTTCTCAGATCCAGTTGTAATGGAACGCTCAATCCACAAAAATATATGTCAAGCATCGATCGGCAGCAACATTCAACCGCCAATCGACGCTTCTTTATGAACAACATCGGTTGACAGCACCAACACGACATCGATCTACAGTAGTTCACGAGATGAGAGAGGAGACCTATATGACCTTGAAGGTCATCTGTGTAATGCAACAGGTCAAAGAATTGATTATCAAGGGGCTGCAATCCCCGAAAAACAAGTAGAACCTGACGTTGTAGTAGCTCAACCTGAAGCTAAGGCCCAAGCTTCTCAACGGACACTGGCAGACAACAATCGTCCAGACCAGTTATATGCTAACAGATCCGCTATTCATCCTCCAGGTTTCCAGAGGAAAGACTTTGAGATAAAACCATCCTTCTTCGCACTTATTGCGCAGACACCCTACCATGGATCGCGACATGAGCATCCGATGGATCATTTGAAGCGGTTTGAGGATCTTGTATCTGCTATTAAAGCCAATGGAGTCCCTGAGGACTATCTTTTTGTAAGTTCTTCAAGTACCCACTTGCTGGAGAGGCTTCACATTGGCTTAAGCAGCTACCACCAGGATCTCTAACATCCTTGACAGACATCAAGAATTCGATCGTTTGCGATTTCTTTGATGATGCACCAGCAGAGGACTTCAGAAGCAGAACTGCTACATTCACACATGAACTTGGAAAAAAAATTTAGAAGCTTTTGGTTCAGATTCAAATCCTACCATAGAGACTGCTCACACCATGGTTTCAACGAGGTGCAGCTACTTAGCACATTCTACAAAGGTATTGATAGGCAATACTAGATGGCTTTAGACACAGCTCGTGAAGGGAATTTCAGCAATAGGAGTCAAGAAGAAGCAACAAAGCTTATTGAGAACTTGGCGTCTAGCAATTTCACCAAGAACACCGATTATGAGAGAAAGAAATCAGCTCCAGCTTTGAGAGCTACAACCAGTAAGTCCTATTGTGGCAACATGAGCGAGTACAACTAGATTTCACCGTAGCAGAGGCCCAATGATATACCTTGTTACTTACTAGTTTAATACCTATCAATTTTTACCCTTTTTCAAGTATGCTATGTATTTCTAGACTGTATTTTAGAGTCTTTTCAGGTCAAGGTACCTTTTGGAGCATTATGGAGATAATGGAGCTTGGTAGAGAATCCAGAGAAGATATCCAGTATCTGTTCACAATCAGCTAAGTCAGAGTTGAGGTCAAGCTTGACAATCGATCGACAGAGCACACTTGATGTCGGTCGATGGTCTACTCGCAGAGTCATTGGCCGAGTTCAAGCCCAAGTCAAGACAATTTACAAGAATGCCCTTGGACGAGCTTTGACCTAGTTTATAAAGGTCTTGTCATTTTTTAGGCAAAGTCATAGATATTTTATAGCATCAGATTATTTACAGCTTTTAGTCTTCTTAGTTTTGGGAAGAAGATATGAACTCCTTCAGAGATTTGGAACCCCATTATCTATTATATGCATATTATTATTAAGTTTATCATGCTTTCTTTGATTATGTCTGAGTATTTTTTTTGTTAGATTTTGGGTTCGTTATGGTATTGTTGAACTAGCCCAAAAATAAAATAACTAGGATGAAAGATATCCATCTCTAGAATTGTGTTTAATGCTTGTGCTCTAGAGTAGCTAACTAGAACCATGAACCTAGGACATAGACAACTACGAGAGTAGGTTCTGTGCGAGAAATTATTCCGTTAAGGTTATTAGATACATGCGAGAGCTAGTTTAATTAACCTAGTGGACAAACTTTCTGTCCGATAACCATCGATCGACACTAGGCCTTCACCGTTGATCGACGATCGACTCCTCTGTTCGCATACGAGAGTTGGAACGAGAGGGGGTCGGATTGTGATTAAGGTCCTTCCATATTCATAATTTCCTTCATCTTATCCATTATAATTCACTTGCCTGAAACCCTAGATCTATCTTTTCCTTATTTGAATCAGTTAACTTATTTAGATAATTTCTTTTTTTGGAATAAAACCCTCTTGCAAACCTCCTATTTATAGTTTGCCTAGCTTAACTTTTAGAACTCATAAATCTAGTGTGTGCCTTTGCTCTCTGTGGATCCGATCCCTAAGTACTACGATTAGACCTCTCTTGCCAAAAATTGTTTATAGGGTTAGTTTGATAGGTTGCATGCATTAATATAAACATTAAAATGTACACTGTCAAATTTGGCGCTGTTGTACGTGAGCAAGAATTGCCATTAGATTTATTTTCTATGGTTTTGTCTAGGCTTTTTCTTTTATTGCAAGTCACTAGTAATTTCTTTTTCTTGTCGTTCAGGTGCATGCCAAGTAGTACCAGAAGCCAAAAGAACAAAGAATTACTCTTCTTATACCACGTTGCAATCAAACATTCAATACACAAGCAGACACGAATATCATCGATCGACAGCAGCACTCAACCACCGATCACACTCGCGCATAACAACGATCGACAATACCCATTCGGCATCGATCGATGGTAACTCCAGAAAGATGGTTGCGACTCTAGTTGTGGTTTGAGATCAGAGAGGAGACATGTATGACCTTGAAGGTCATCTGCGTAACGCAACAGGTCAAGGAATTGACGAACATGGAGATATAATCCCTTAACCAGAAGCAGACGCTGCAGTAGTTCAACTTGAAGCTGCCTCCCATGCTGCTCAACAAACACTGGCAGACTACAATCGTCCAGACTAGTTCTATGCTAATAGATCCGCCATTCGTCCTCTAACCTTTTAGGGGAATGATTTTGAGATCAACCATCTATCTTTGCACTTGTTGAGGCCATTCAAAGACATGAGACACTGATTAAGGAGAAGGGAGAAGCTGGTCAGAAACGCCACGTCAGTGCGTTGATAGGTGATTATTTTTGGCAAGAGGTGAAAAGAGAACAACTCCAAGAGGGAGATATACTAGTATAAAGTGCTATATCTTTCGGTAGTTCGCAATGGTGTCGATCGACACCTGTTTCTGAGCATCAATGAACGGAATCCTCAGAGTATGTCACTTCGTGTGAGTCTTCGAACATCAATCGACGTCGAGACATCAACATCGGTCGGCAGTCTCCAACAGCATAACCAGTTCGTCTACCAAGTCTTAATGCAAGCTTATTGGTCAGACATCCGAGTATGGAGACTCCGGAACTTAACGCTGATACACCTGAGCCAATGATAGTTAATAAGGCAACAAAAAGACACTCCAGAAGGAAGTAGAAGATTCCTAAATATATGCGCAGAGAAGCAACTGACAAAGAGATGGATGGCTTTTCCAAAAGATTTTTAAAAGTTCCTTTAGATACTCAATTTAATGAACCATTATATACCTATTGAGTGTGGATGTTTTTAAGAGAATCCAAGGACACAGATGAGGACATAGAACGCATGTTCAATGGCCTCAGAGAGAAGCTGAAGCAAAGGATCAGTCTCAAGAAGAAAAGTGACTCTGGAATGTTCGTGGTTCCATGTTTTGTCAAAGGCCACGAGTATCCCAATGCCCTCTGCGATATTGGATCAGCAGTTAGCATCATGCCTAGAAAGTGGAGCCTTCCAGTCATTCATTCACTTTTGTTGACTGCTCCAAGGTGAATTCAGGAGGGATAACAGGAGACGTCCCAGTGCAAATTTGCAGCACCTTAGTCCCAATAGACATCCATGTGATGGATATAAAGATTGACTGGAACTCTTCCTTACTCCTTGGAAGAGATTTCATGGCCAAAGTGGGAGCTATCTGCGACATGAAGAGAAACCGGTTGCATCTATCCTTAATTTATCCAAATAATTTTTATGAACTTGTTAAAATTAAGAATATGGCTACTCTCATGGAATTGCGTGACGATCCAAGTTATATTTCTACATGTTTCTGCAATCGATTGATACCCAACCCTTGGCATCGGTCGATGACAAATACATACAATTACTGCACGGAACCCACCCTTCATAATCGATTGATACCCAACTTCAACAATCGGTCGACGGTCACAGCATACAACAATCGACCGACACTCATGCCACAGATCAGAACGAAGAAGACAGTCTAGAAGACATAGTCTACATTAGACAGAAACCGTGAGATGGCACCAAAGAACACCAACAAAGATTACACAGAAGAAGCAGCGGAGTATGATACATTTGAGATCCAGAAGTCTAGAGACTTCAGCCGGTTGAATGCAACTAAAGATCCAGCATCGATCGATAAGCTACGTCTACTATCGATCGATGGTCTCATCGAATATGGATCAAGAGCTTTTGACAACAACAACCGAAGATCATTTCGTTGGGAAAAAGAGATATGAGTATGGAGTTTACAAAGATGAGAATGGCAATGCACGAGCCATGGATGGCAGAATCATCAATGTATCTAAGGAATACATAATGGAGATTCTTGAGAGAGCCAACATGCATGAATATACTCATCTATGTTTTTGCCAGAGTATGCAGCAGACATTCACAGAGCCATACCAGACACATTAACTTACGGCAGACACGAAGTTGACAAAATGGTACAAGGAGGTTACAGAGCCCATGAGATGATTATGGATTACTATTACAATAGGCTCTATGACCTATACCCCCCCCCCCCCGTTCAACAACAATATTGCCTTGTTAAACACGTGCATGGAAGATATGAAGCAGAATATGGACTACACCCATCAGATTATACAATAAAAACAATCGATTGGAGCAGTTAGTTCAGCATCGAATGACGGCAACACTAGGCCATCGATAGATAGTCATCACATAGCATTTAAACAGAGGCTGGTAACAGAGAAGTTATTGGAAGACAAGTTTGATGAATTTTACCTTTCTCAAGACTTAATGAGTGATAGTATCTACCAGAGATTGGATGATATTTTAGAGCCCACAGATACCAGGCTTCAAATGCTGATGGGATGCATTCAAACACTCAAGGAAAGGATGAGTACAATAAATACTGCTCAGATAAGGATGGACAACCAAAGCACCAGAGGAGAAGAAGTTGTGAGCAGGTTCATTAATGTATGGTTTGAGACGAACAAAGAGCATGTGGATACCTTCTTTCCACATTGGTTTTATGAACCACATTACTAGTCCAGAAGTTCAAACTTCGAGCTTAAGAATTTAACCAAGTGCTGATTGAGAGGCAACCCATTGTGTAGTAAGTTATAATTTTGCTTTTCATTATTTAGTTATTAATTATGGTTTTTTTTATTTACTCTAGGTTTTCAAAGAAGGAGTAGAAAAGTTCGAAACCACCATCGGTCGACATCAACACTTCACCATCGGTCGACGGCTTGGATGGTTTACCATCGGTAGACAATCATCACTCGCCATCGGTCGACGGCTTGGATGGTTTACCATCTGTCGACAATCATCACTCGCCATCGGTCGACACTCCTTACGGAGTTTGGTAACCTCGACTTTCTCTCTACCTTTTATTTATGATTTAGTTTTCCCTTAACAGAACCGGGCGGGATAACATTGGGGACAATGTTATTTAAGTCTGGGGTCCCTAGTGTTATTTAAATCTGGGGTCCCTAGTGTTATTTAAGTCTAGGGGAGGTTTGCTGATGCTTTTATTTGTTATATTTACTTCAGTTTTTCGAAAAGTATTTATTGAGCCAAGAAGGGAGTTATGATCAGACATTATTTATTGACTAACCACACTATAGCACCTCTCTTAGATATGTTGATTGCAGAGATTCTAGAGATGCCAAAGTGAATCATCCTGCCATTAAATTGCACTTAATAAGAAAGTTTGAAGGAACCAAGGCTGATCTTCAACCTAATACTGACTATTTTTCTTGCTTTGGGGCTTGGCATACATCATATTGTATTCCTTCTGCAAGTTTGTAAGGTATTAGTCTTTTTATTTTTGATCCCCTTCTCTCTCTCTCTCTTCAGCATCTATAAAAATAAAAGATTGAGATGATTTCCTGAGATGCAGAGAGGTATTTACATTACCGATGAGCCCACTATTCTAATTCATAGGAATAATCGCACATTGTTGGAAGCGATGGGTATGTACATTACCGATGACCCCACTATTCACCTACAACTTTGCTTAAAAAAGGAAAGAAAAAATAAATCGAAAATAAGATGGCAAAATGGACTGTATCAGCATCATTGTCCATTGAGTTTGAGATCTAAAAAGATTTAGAGAAGAGAGAAAAGAGGGAAGAAAGGGATCATGAAAGACTTTATACATGTGTATACAGATTTGCAAGAGTTGATTCCATGTGTCCATCGATACTCCCAAGATAAAACCTCCACTTTATTTTTATGCAAAGAAATGAGAGTAGAGTGGTGAGTTAAATTAGTATTTGTTGAGTTGCTGAAAGAATGGATTTTGTTGCTATACAAGGAACGGGCATATAGAGTTTCTTTTTGATTAACATTATTTGATGTGGTTGCAATATAGTAGGGGTGATAGTTATACTTATACATTTTGTGAGTCCCGCTTTTCAAACCTCTTTCACATGCTACCTTTGTTTTGCTTGAGGACAAGCAAAATGTTAAGTCTCGAGGAGTTGATATACCTTGTTATTTACAAGATTTAGAACATCATTTGGACCATATTTGGAGTCTACTATGTGTGTATGGACTGTATTGTAAAGTCTTTACAGGTCGAGGTACGTTTTGGAGCATTATAGAGATCATGGAGCTTGTTAGAGTATTCAGAAGAGATATCCAGTAGTTGTTCACATTCAGCTAAGTACCAGTTGAAGTCAAGCATGGCCATCGATCGATGGAGCATCCTTCCTGTTGATCGACGGTCTACTCACATAGTATTGGCTGACTGCAATTCCAAGTCAAGATGAATTACAAGAATGACCCTAGACGAGTTTTGACCTATTTTATATGGGTTCTGCAATTGTTTAGGCAGAACACTACATTTTATTTTACAGCTTTTAGTTTTCTTGCATTGAGCTTTTAAATAGTTTAGGGGAGATATCTGAAATCCTTCACAGATCTGTATTGGAACCTCATTTATTACTTTATGCATTATATTATTCAGTTCATAATGTTTTCTTTGATCATGTCAGAGTAACTCACCTGTTAGATTTAGGGTTCATAACGGTACTGATGAATTAGCCCCGAAATAGGATTGCTAGGATGAAGTAGTATCCATCTTTGGTATTGTGTTTAATGCTTGCGTTCTAGAGTAGGTAACTAGGAACCTGAACTTAGGACATGGACAACTACGAGAGTAGGTTTTGTGCCAGAATTAATTTCATTGAGCTAGGTTGTGAGATTCATGCGAGAGCTGGTCTAATTAGCATAGTGGACGAACTCCTATCTGATTACCGTTGATCCATATCAGGCCTTACATCTACCGGTTTCCCATATTTTCATTCGCTTAGTATTTTAGATAATTTCCTAGTCCTGATAGACTTACAACCAAAACCACTATTTATAGCTTGCCTAGCTTAAACATTAGAGTTATAAAAATCTGTTGTGTTCCCTCGCTCTATGTGGATTATATCCCTAAGTACTGCAATTTGACCTCTTTTGGCAAGAGTAGTTCGTATGGTTAATTTGATAGATTTCATTATTAAGATCATAAACCTTATCTCGCACGCTGTCAGGTTGATAGACATAATGGATGTTAGGATGTTAGATGCATGATCCATATTGCATAAGAACGCTCATACTGTTAAAGGAACTTACGAACGGCCATGAGTTGATGCGAGAAATTGATGTTGTTTAATTGATTGTTGTGCTTGACATGATTGTATTGATTGAGCTAGGTTGCTTGAAGAATTGAACATAGGTCGATAGATGAATGTGTTGAACCTAAATCTGATTGATGTGTTTTTCAAGATGAATTGAGTGAGACACATAGAACGGGTGGCGTCTTGAGTGAGGTCAGTCGGTATAATTGGAAGTCGATAAGAATGAATGATGATAAGAATGAATATGGATAAGATTGAGAATTAATAAGATGGTAGGCATAATGACGTCGTCGAGGATACTTGAGGTTGAATCGTAGTGTGACGAAGTGTCGTTTTAACGAGTGTCGGCTTGGCGAGTACCAGTCGGGTGGAGAGTGGTGAATCACGTGTTTGAGAAGTTGGCTTTGGGGCACTCGTGGGTTAGAGGTCTAGAACACTCCAATATAAATCTATGTGTAGTGGTAACTGAGTTCATTACATTGTGTGGTGTTGATAATAACGTTGATTTCTTAATTATTAAGGGCTAGTCAGTTCTCGTTTCGCATTAAGCAATATAGAGGTTTATGTGGAAAGACTGATCTGGAACCGCTTCACTGAGTAACCCATTTACTCATGCCTTCCTTTCCATTTCTCTATGTGCAGGGCTGTAAGTAGAAGTGATTGATATGGTTTTTTTGGCACTTCACATAAAGTTATGTGTCTGTGACTACTGTGACCAGTAATGGGACACACTAGTATGTTTAAATTGAATAGACATGTGTCCATAACTCCATGCTTTAAACCCCAGATCGGACCCGAGGGAGCGGGATGTTAAATTTTTGGTGGCATATGAAAGTACTGTAGTTCATGGATGTATTATAAATAATTACTTTGGCTCTAGGCTGTGCACAAACTGGAAATATTTTGTAATGTTGTTTCCGCCTACTATTAGTGGAATGGATATTTTATTTTTTGTAGTTGTTGATCTAAAATGATATAAACCTTGTCCAGGCTGACAAACTCGTGACTGTGGTACGGGTTGCGAAGTCATAGGCCATGGTCTCGAGATATTAGTGACCTCAAATGACTTGGCTTAAGGTCCAAATTTGTTTTAGAACTTTGGTCAATCTGTTCCGGCGATTGTTGGGGTCAAAATCGGCTAAGGAATGAAACTTCGTGTATTTAAACACAAGCTGGAAATGAACTACACCGAATAATTCGAGCCTATTTTAATAAGGAAACAAGAACGAAACTCAGTGTATTTCATCTTGGACAAAGAATGACAGAGTTTCTATCCAAACATGAAAAAAACGGAAAATTGTTCTTGTAGAAGGTTTTTGCGATAAAAGAAACATTTTATGGACACACAACGTCTAGTCGCCTGTGGGCGACTAGACACACAACGGCTAGTCGCCCACGGGCGACTAGACCGTTAACAAATCTCATCACCCTCAAACTCCTTGAACCAATCCTACTCGCCCTTTTTGCTCTCCAACTCGCCCTAAAGGCCCTCTACTTGTCCCCAACTCCTTGCCTTGGTCCTACTCGCCCTCTTGGCCATTCTACTCGCGCTTAACTATCTCTACTCGCCCCAATTCATTGGCTTGCTCCTACTCGCACTCTTGTCCATCCTACTCGCCCTTAGCTTCTTCTTTGTATTCTCCTTTGAATCTCGATCGAATTTGTTTTCGTTTCGTCCCAATCGGAGTTTCCATTTAGATTTTACCATACAGCTAAGTAAGGCTTGTTTTGGGGTAAAAATCCGAATCAATCGTCAAGATTGTAATGTGTAGCATGACATAACTTTGTCCATGTATGAATAGGTTCGTAGGACCAATAATACGAAAATAGATTTCAGATAAATAGATGATTGCTCCGAGAATAATCGTATGAATCTGTAAGCAGTAAAACGGCATGAAACTTCCTAACACATGATAAAAGCCTACATATGATTTAGTTCGAGAATAGGCCCATATTCAATGATGGTTTACTCGACTGGTAAATAAAATGGAAAAAGAGGATAAAGGCAAAGTTTCTGAGATAAGCATGGAGGTCGAGAAGAAAAGGAAAGATCTTTGCAAGAGATAAGCTTAAATCAAGGGCGGAAAATGAAAGATGGTCGGCCTTGGAGGTGTATAAAAAGAAGATCTAGGTGAGGAGCAGAGGGGACGATTTTGAGCTCTTAAAACTCTATACACTTAGAAATTGCAGGCATTATTCTACACATGTTTTGTTTCTGTGACTTGCAATCATACTAGACGAATTTGCACATGCAGTTCGATCTCTTGTTTCACTCTTTTTAATTGAACTATGTCTGGTTTGATTCTCGAAGAGCTTACGTAGGCAGCCTTTCATATGGTCAAGTCCGAAATCAATCAAAACATTTTTCTTATCTTTTTTTTTCTTTTGTTCTCGAGCTGCGGCTCAACTAGGTTTAAGATTTTAGGTTGCTAAAACTAGGAAAATCGTTTAGATCTCTTGCGCCCGAAGGTTTTACAATCTGTTGTAATAATCATTATGCTCTTACGTAAATTCAAAATAAGATCTACTTTTCCTATTAATTCTTTTTGTTATATTTTCATTTTTCCGCGTTTATTCGATTACTTGTCGTTGCCTCTCGCATAGAATCCGGACCTCAAGGAAAGTAGGGTTTTCTTTGATTTCCTCCGTTCACTAAAATAGATGGTGTGAATTTTGGTTCCCACTGTTTGTGGATACAGAGAGGGGGCGGTAACTCATGGCCACAAAACACTTGAACAAAACGATGTCTAGAAATATGAACGACAAACTTGCAGCTCGCAACAACGCTGGTAAAAACCTCCAGCAGTGACTGCTCCTATGGCCATTCCTTATGCAAACGCGGCAATGCTCGAGAAAAATTGAAAACTTAGTCCCGACTTTTAGTCACATGAAGAGCACCAAAACGAGCACATGATTTCTCTTCCTAAACAGAAATGACAATGAAAGAAGCTACCAAACCGCATAAAATTCGTCTCATTATCTTGTTGAAGAATCTTAACGAGTAAGGGTTCGACCCAAAGATGTTAACGAAACAGTTTTCGTAAATTAAACTCGTTAACATGTTGCGGAATAACATTCGTAAAATTAAGCTTGACAACATTTTACGAAACAGCTTTCGTAAAAGAAAACTCGACAATATTTTACGAAACATCATTCATAAAGTTAAACAAGATTATATCTTATGATACAACTTTCAAAGCATAAATTAAACAAAGAACATACCAAAAGACCCTGGGAAAAAAGAAAGAGAATAACCTAGATCTGAGAAGTAAACTTTCCCCATCAGCCTCTATCCATGGTCTCATCGTCCTCTCTCTCCAACCTCATCACCCTACGAGTCTTCCTGATCGCCCTTGGCATCCCCTGGTCATCCTTGGATACTCATAAGAGCCAATATACTTTCGATAAATTACTTATTTGTTTTAGTAAACAACCAATACGAAGACTGAACTCAGATCGGAAAAATATGGATTGTCGAACAAAAATCACAAGACAGGGTTCAGCCTAAATGCGACCAAGAAAGTAGAGAAGTCAGGGAAGAATCAATATTCTTACTATCTGTAAGGGGTAAATAGACTTGAGAAGAGGTACGGAGCAAGAAAAATTGAGAAGAGGTACGGAGCAAGAAAAATTGAGAAGAGGCAAACCGGAATCTTCAATAAAAATAAGCCACATCTTGCAAATCGATCTAAGTTTTCGCAAAACCGAGAAATGATCATCACGCGTACTCAGCTTGCTTCCTAAAGAAAGAAAGAACTAGTGACACGAACGTCATCTTAAAATTGACTCGTTCCTAGAAACTTTCTCAAAACAGACATATTCCAAGTCGTCAACATGAAAACCACCAAGTCACAATCCCAACGTCGTCTTTAAATCGACTCAGATTGTCGATCATCCCAATCCTCGAAAGAGAAAACGTACAAAAACCTTCAAAATATTGATTCAGCCGTTTTCTTTCATTGTAAAGGAGGGTGTAGGTATGTATACTATACTCGTATATTCACATACTTCAAAAGCGTTTTCCCTCGGTATAAAAAACATTTGCGACAAAGAAAAATTGAATACACAAGCAGCAGCAAGTCCAACAAAGGGAACACTTTCTCCCCACTCTTTGACTAGATCTACCACTAGTTGACTGATTCGTTCTGCTCAGTAAACTCAAGAAAACGTTTCGCGACTAGATCGTAACAAAATAACCTTCAGTAAAACTCCATGAGTGACCCCAAGCAACTTTCACCAATGATCAAAATCAAAGCTGAAACCTTTCCCGGAAAAACTGCGGAATCATCGCTACTTTGACATCTCTATAAATCGCGACGATTATCTATCTTCACAAAACCAATCACCTATTAGTTTTGTATAACTAAAAAAATTATACGAAACAGTATGCAAGAAAAAAAAGATAGGTATCAAAACGACTTCGCAATATAAAAACACGAATGAGGAAAACCCAATCCTCTCTCACAAACATCACGAGTAATCTGCGAGAAACGTTCTCTATTCACTCTTATGTGAAGCCCTTCTTGTATAACCTTACATAAAAAAATCCTTTGTATAGTCAGATCAAGTCATACGAAGCAACTTTCCAAGATAAACATAACAGGTTTTAGGAAGAATCGTTTATTTTATAGAAAATAATTAAGCTGTATGATCCGACTTTGGACGAACAATCAAAATTTTATCTCTTCGCACTACGATCTTACATATCTTATTTTTCAGCCCTGCGGCTCATTGTCTTCTGCCTTTCATTCCCCTCGGTTACATCCAAGCGGGCAACCATCCCAAAACTGAATCCGCACGGGTTCTTTATCAAGCCTCTTAGGCTTTCTCTTCCTCAGAAAAAAACAAAACAACTTTTGTACGACTAAAGGAAACAATAGACGAAACATTCATTGTATAACTGAAACCTAAAGTAGAAAATCGTTTTCTATCACCATCGGCCATCTTAACATGGCAAACTCCGACATACTTGGTCTATCAATCTCGACAAATGCTCTTTGGCCCTCGACCAATTACGGCTTTCCATAAAAGCCCGGACTAGAGTTTGGCATCCCTTTTAAGGAAAATTATAAACTACTTGACCTTAATGTTAACACGAAAGTGCCACTGTCTAATCCAAAACCAACAACGTCCTCGGCTATGTGGCTGAACACAGCCTTCATGCCAAGCACTAACATTTGAGCGACCACCACTCCATCCAATCACTTAACGGCAAAACGACAATCTGTGATTCCCCTAAAAACGAGTGATGATTACACAAATAATTATCGTATAACCTAGAAAAGGAAATCATACAATAAGTTTTTACAACAAGACTCTGTCCAAACAACCAAACGGTAAACGAAAAACTTGAACTTGTCAAAAATGGACCAAGTTCTATATGTTCCACAATTCACTTGTACCCATAAAACGCGTAAAATAAGGAAAAAAACGTAACAAAGCTCCTAGAGCTATACGAAACATCCTTAAAAATATACGAAATAAATCACGGAGGGCCGACTCTTCACAAAGCACAGTGAAGTAAGACGCTTCTTCTCAGTGGCAAATTTACGCGGCCCTTTGGTCCTAATTCCTCGATCACAAATCAAAAAAATTAACATCAAAACAAAAGCAACAGTTTTAGTTGTGAACATTCGCAAACAGACAAAAAAATGCTCTCCCGTAAGGTCAAAACAAAACCCTTGTGACACCGCAAAACATCTTCAGGCCCACAAAAATTTCAAGCACAAAATAAGGAATATGAAATAAAAACCAATCTTCAGCATTGCGATACGTCGTAGACGCCTGAGGAACCGTTTTTTTGACAAAATACCTTTCTCGTTAAAAAACACCATCTTGGAAGAACGATTAGTCATATGCACTAACATCTTCTCAAACATGTATCCTTCGTAAAAAATCAAAATGGTAACCTCTACCATCATATTTTTGCTGATCGCAAATAACTCTAAACGTCCTAAACAGACTAAGCCACTTCCTCCCATAGAGTTAACTCTCAGACATCCGACACAAGGATTATACTGTGCTATTAAAAAATCCAAAATTTTGTCAGCACTTCCAGATTACTTTGAAATTGTTTTTGGAGAGATGCTCGGTTCCCGATCAGTGCAAGTCATATAAGCCGAGAACTTATCGCAGACTTAAATATTGAGATGAAATCAGGTCGAAAATGCAATGGGTAACGTAAGCCAAATAATTCATCGTGAACCTTAAACCGTTACTAAGCCTAGGTCTTTCCCTAAATCCAGCACACTGGTCTCAGATATCTCAAGGCATAGTATCAAACTGATACGAGAACCCAAAACATGTCTCTTCATGGATATTTGCGCGTTTATCTCTGCATATGGCTACTCTATACGTTTATAAAAAGGAGACAATCCACGACTTTATAAATACAAAACAAACAGCGTAAAAGGCTAGTCTCGAGGCCGACAACGGTCCAATATACATTGCAATAGGCAGAAACATGCTCGATAATCTCAACACGACACATAACTTAGCCATAAAGGTCTCACTAAAAATTAGGACGAAAAATATTAACTCCAAGACGAACTAAGAAAGACTTGATCCCTTCGACAAGGGTACGTAGGCAGCCTTCATAAGGCGCAGCCCCAATCCTATCATATCACATTCTTATGAGGAGAGAAGAACGAGCCAACAACTTAAACTTTCGGAAAAACTGGTTTCATCAACGAACCTGTTAGCCATTTTTTCCACCAAACATGCCTATCACTACCTCGCAAGAGTTACACGGAAAATATTATGAGTTGAGGGGATAACTGTTGGGTCAAAATCTTTCATGGAAAAATCAACGGCTAAATCTTCTGATAAATATGCCTTAAAAAGAAAGACGAGCTGGAAATGTCGAACAAAACTACACAGCATAATTCGAGCCTAATTAAATAAGAATAAGAGAACGCAATTTCGTGTATTTAATCCCAGACAAGGAATAAAAGAGTTTCTATCCAAACATGAAAAAATAAAAAAAAATGTTCTTGGGGAAGTTTTTTGCGATAAAAGACAAATTTTATAGATGCACAATGTCTAGTCGCCCATGGACGACTAGACGCACAACGGGTAGTGGCCTACGGGAGACTAGATCATCAACGAGTATAGTCGCGCACGGTTGACTAGACCGCCAACGAGTCTAGTCGCCCGTGGGCGACTAGAAGCAAAACGCCTAGTCGCCCAAGAGCGAATAGACCGCCTGGGCGACTATACACACAACGTCTAGTCGCCAACGGGCACTACACCTCCAACAAGTCTCGTCGCCTGTGGGCGACGAGAAACATAACGTCTAGTCGCCCACAGGTGACTAGACCGTCAACGAATCAAGTCGCCCCTGGGAGACTTGACACGTGCAATGTCTAGTTGCCCGTGGCCAAATCTCGTTGCCCTCTAACTCCATGGACCAGTCCTACTCGCCCTCTTGGCTATCTTTCTCGCCCTCATGGTCATTGATGTAGCCTATTTATTACCAGTTTTAGGCCATGCTCAGGCTCTATTTAGGGTCTATTATGTGTGTCTAGGCGATGTTTTGGAGTATTTACAGGCCCAGGAATGTTTTGGAGATATATGGAGATACTTGGAGCTCTTGAAAGATTTAGAGGAGAAGAATCCGTAGTTGACCATTTAAGGAGTCGAAGTACAACACTGTCGTCGTTGACAACACAACCTTGGTGTTGACCGATGTTAAAATACCAAGGTCGATCGATGTTGCACACTTGCCATCGTTCGACGACCAAATTGCCGACAGTCGATTCAAAGCCCAAGTTATAGACAAATGACGAAAATTCCCTGGATGAGTTTTGACCTAAGTTTTAGGTTTTTATATTTATGCCTTATGTTTTACGAGGGCTACAAGAGTGCATGTGTGCATGGAGTGCAGATTTTTATGCACAAGGAGATTTAGTTTTATATTATAGTTTTAGGGTTCTTAGGGGAGAAGATTCATAACTCCGTAGGAGGGAGATTTGTATTGGAACCTTAGGATTTTATATATGCATTATATTCACACTATTGTTTTTACTTTAATTATGTATGAGTAGTTATCAACTAGATTTATGATTGAATGATAGAAATCATGAATTAGCCCAAAAGTAGAACTGCTAGGTTAAGTTAATATCCATCAATTGAGTTGTGCTTCGCTTCAAGCTTGTATTCTAGAGTAGCTAACTAGGATCTCGAAAGTATGACATGGACGACTACGAGAGTAGGTTCTGTGCCAGAATAGACGCCATTGAACTAGGTTGTTAGGCGCATGCGAGAGCTTGTTTAATAAGTCTGGTGGACTTATCAAATCTGGTCCACAGTTCTTTCTGATTTCAACGTCGATCGACATCATGCCTTAGTCGTTGATCGATGGTCTTTCCTTTTGCTTGCATATGAGAGTTGGAGTTAAAAGGGTCAGAATAGTTAGTATTTGAGTTCTAGAATATTTACATTTCCGAGCTTCCTATCCCCTATAATCCATTAGGCTTGAAACCCTAGATCTAGCATATTTACATTTACATCTAGTTAGTTTATTAGCATACTTTCATATTTGTATTATTAGAATATTTCCATATTTGCATTATCAGCATATTTCCATATTGCATCCCTACTTTTTGATAAGGAATATTTCCTTAATTAAACGTTCACCACTGGTATATATATTCACCTAGCTTAGTCTTTAGAATTAAGAAATATGTTGTGTGTCATTGCTCTTTGTGGATTCGATCCCTAAGTACGTGACATGCGTGTTTTAATTGTTCTAGCAGTGTATAAATTGTAGAATCGAGATTCAGAAAAAAAGAAAAGCAGAAAGTAATTCCAAGAATATGTATCTAGTTTATTAGAAATCCTTTACACAATCTCTTATAGACTTGCTTGATCCGAATTACACGACTCGAGACGGATCGATTCCTAAGAAACCCAACTTGCGTGAATCAACCCCTGTTGAACACGTCTACAAATCACTCACTCTCTGAAACCCCAAAATCTTCTTTGTGTTTCTATGAGAATTACAACATCAAAAGTACTAACCTAATTCTAGGAGAAGGCAAGGTATATATCAAATAATCTTTTCCTATTATTTAATATATTATTTCCTGTTTTTGATCTAAATATGCTTATTTAAAGCATATTTCGTCAACCAAACATATGTAAATATTCCACATCATCACATCTTTGATATCTCCTTTTTATTCTCTGAAGTGTGTGTAACACCTCATTTTCCTTGTGTAACACCCTAACGCGAATCAATGCTCCACCACTGTAGCAACCTATCAGGCTCCAAATTCTTGAGCTTACATTCTCCCCCTTTTCACTGAGTTTTACACTCAAGCTCACTAACCTCTAAGCACAATATGCACCATATATTTCATCTCCCCCTGCTTGAGTGAAAAACTCTTTGAAAAACTTCATGATACTTGTTGGACCATCAAAACTCTCAATGCCTTCTAAAAGAAGGCCATCGAACTGGTTCTTCAGCTTCAGCGTATTGATTTACAATCTGAGTGTGTGACACATTGGTATGCTTGTGTGACACACCTTTCGTAAACTTAGGATACATATCCTTCTTAGCTATCCATATGTGTCCATACCTTCTGGGTTCCACATAACAAAGGTTCATCCTCCAAGCTCGTTCAATCTGATTTCTACGAGCATAACAGTATGCAACATTCTGTCTGATCTTACCACAAAAGTGACAGTCATTCCTTCGCTTAGCAACAACTTTTATGTCTTGTACCTTTGACACTGATTTGATGGTTCTGCAGCTACTAATATGCTAGTTTGTTGTGCTGTATCTTTGAGTTTATCATCTGATTTAACTGCAGCTTTCATGAACTTTATCCCATCAGCCTTGTCATGATCTTGATCTTGTGAAGTAATACCTTTATAACCTAAACCCCAATTGATTTTTAGAGGCTGCCCAACTGATTGGATATGATCCAGAGTAGCTGGTCCAGTGTTCAACATTCTTACTTTCTTGTAGTTTTCACTAAGTTCTCTTTGTAGCAGCCGGCTTTTCTCGAGTTCCTCATTCAATAGTTGTTTTGTCTGCTCATATTTTTTCTACACACTCTTTAGATTGTAAGCCTGCTCAGAGATTGTCTTTTGTAGACTATGTAGATAAAACTCATTCTCTTCTTTTGACACCCTAGTCTCTGATTTATTGTTGTTTTCAGACTCTAGAATGTTCACTTGGGCTTTCAGCATTGCTTTATCTTTGATCAGCTGCGTATTTTCTTCACAGAGTTTAGTAAATTGACCAAAGAGAACCTGATACTCAGCAAAAAGATCAGCATTTAAATCACTTTCTGTATCACTGTGTGACGCATCAGAATTGGGGTGTGACACACACATACAAGATTCAACTTTAGTGATGTCTTTTTCAGATCCCAGAACTCCATGAAGAGCCACGAAATTGAGAGCATATGTTTCTCTTTTCGACTTTCTATCACTACAGCTTCTCTTGAATGATGGAAAAGCTGTTTTGACATGTTCAATACCATGACAATTAAAATACACCACATCATGACTTTTTTGTCTTTCTTCTTTTCTAGGCAGTGTTTCGTTGGACATCTTATGCAAAAAATTCATGGTTTCTTCAAGTTTCTGAATCATTAGGTGAATAGATTTTTCAATTTTTGGAGCTCTTTGGATGTCTTCGTCAACAGTAACTCTTGAGTTTTGAACAGGCTTTGACAACTTAGATTCGACTTCCATCTCCTCAGCCTTTAAAATTCCTACTACCTCAGCGAACTTCAATTCATCAGTGTTTATTGTCAAAGTTATCGCCGCTTTATGTGCTGCAAACTTAGTAGGTAAACATCGCAAAAGTTTCTTCACCAATTTTGCATCTTCATATTTTTACCTAAAACTTGTGCTTTATTGGCTATGGAGTTGAGCTTAGCACTGAAGTCTCCTATCTTCTCATCATCGGCCATCCTTAAGTTTTCAAATTGTGATGCAAGCAAGTCCAATCTTATCCTTCTAACATTTACAGTACCCTCAAAAGCGTTTTGTAGTATATCACAAGCCTCTTTAGCTGATTCACATCCTTGTACCACTGTAGCAACCTATCAAGCTCCAAATTGGAGCTTACATAAATATCCTAAACAAATAACTATCAAATTAACCCTAATCTTAACACACAAATAGTACTCTACACCAGGTGTAGTACTTAGGGATCGAATCCACAAAGAGCAATGTCACACAATAGATTTCTTATTTCTGAAGATTAAGCTAGGTGAATATATATATTGGTAGCAAACAATCAGTTAAGAAAATATTCTTTATCAAGAAGTAGAGATGCAATATAGAAATATGCTAATAATGCAAATATGAAAATATTATAATAAACTAACTTGATGCAAATGTTAATATGCTAGATCTAGGGTTTCAAGCTTAATCGATTGTAGTGGATAGGAAGCATAGATATGTAAATATACTAGAACTCAAATATTTACTATTTTGACCCTTTTAACTCCAACTCTCGTATGCGTCCAAAAGGAAAGACCACTGATCGAGGCTATGGCTTGATGTCAATCGACAGTGAAATCAGAATGAAATGTGAACGAGATTTGATAAGTCCACCAGACTTATTAGACCAGCTCTCACATGCGCCTAATATCTTAGTTCAATGGAGTATATTCTGGCCCTAAACCTACTCTCATAGTCGTCCATGTCCTACTTTCGAGATTCTAGTTAGCTACTCTAGAATGGAAGAATTAAGCACAACTCAATTGATGGATATTAACTTAACTAGCAATCCTACTTTTGGGCTAATCCATGATTGCTATCATTCAACCCTAAATCTAGTTGATGACTACTCAGACAATATCAAAGGAAGAACAATTGTCTGAATAGAATGCATAGTTAAAATACTTGGGGTTCCAATAAAAATCTCCCTAAGGAGTTATGAATCTTCCTCCCTAAAAACCTATACCTATAAAGCTTTGTGAGTTGTGTCAAGCCTTACCTACGCTTGTACTTGCACACTTTGCATGCTCTCAACACATGAGCATAAATATAAAAACCTTAAAACCTAGGCCAAAACTCATCCAGGGCATTCTTGTCTTTTGTCTTCTGAACTTAAACTTTTCAGTCGGCTATCTGCGAGTTGGGCGTTGATCGATGGCAAGTTTTCAGCTTCTATCGACCTTGGTCTTTCATCATCGGTCGACTCCAAGTTTGTGTCGTCAATTGATGACAGACTTGTACTTCCACTCCTCAAATAGTCAGCTACAGATTTTTCTCCTCTAAATGCTCCAAAAGCTCCAAGTATCTCCATTTATCTCCAAAATGTCCCTGGACATGTAAATAATCTAAAACATATCCTAGACACACATAATAGACCCTAAATAGATCCTAGAACATAGCCTAAAATGGTAATAAATAGGCTATATTGGTACTACACATGATCTCTCTTGACAAGATTATTATTTGTGTGTTAAGATTATGATTAATTTGATACTTAATTGTTTAGGATAACCATACCTTGCTAGAACAATAAAACACACCATGTCAAATTTGGCACCATTGCGGGGGAGCATTGATCGCCATTAGATTTAATTTCTAGGAGTAGTCTAGGTTTGTTACTACTTTTCAAGTTACTAATTTTTCTTTTTCTTTGTTTTTCAGGTGCATACAAAGACACACCAGAAGAAATAAAGGACAAGAACTATTATTCTCTGACCCCGACAAACTCGAACGTACGATCGGCATAGCAAGATGACAAGCATCGATCGACAGCACCTACAAAGCGTCGACCAAAAATTCTTTACGAACAGCACTGACCGACATCGGAACTCGAGCATCGACCGATACTGATCACATAGCACCGATCGAAAGCAGCTTACCCGCATCGACCGACAAAACCAGATGAGTTCAGATTGTTGCGACTTTAATATTGACTATGGATGAGAATGGAAACTTGCATGACCTCGACGGTCATCTGCGTAATGCAGAAGGACAAAAGATGAAGGAGAAAATAGGGGCTGGATAGAAACACCACGTCAATGCATTAATTGATGATGATTTTTGGCAGGAAGTTAAGAGGGGAAAACTCCAAGAAGGAGATTTTCGTGTAGAAAATTCGATGTCATTTGGCAGTTCGCATTGGTGTCGATCGACACCAACCAATGAGCATCGATCGACAACAATTCCTCCAGTATCAGTAGATTCGTGTGGATCGACTAATGTCGATCGACACCTACACAAGAAAATCGACCGATAGAGAGATAGAGGTACCGATCGACAATGCGACCTTAGCATCGATTGACAGATGAGAAAGCCGGTTTGACTGCCAAGCATCACTGCGAATTTGATTGTGCGTCCAACCATAAGGGTTTCAGATCAGAATACTGACACGTTGGAAGCTATGGATCTTGATAGAGAAGATGAGGGAAACTCCAACAGGAAGCAAAAGATCCCCAAACATCAACCCAGAGAAGCCAATGAAAAAGAGATGGATAGCTTTGCCAAAAGATTTTTCAAAATTCCTTTAGATACTTCTTTTTATGTAGCTTATTATACTCACATGTTGTGGATCTTTTTCAAGGAAAAAAGGGAGACAGACGATGATATATAGATCATATTCAATCATCTAAGAGAGAAGATGAAACAAAGAACTTGTCTAACGAAGAAAAGTGATCCTGGGTAATTCGTGGTCTCATGCTTCATCAAGGGAAACGAATACCCCAATGCACTCTATGATACTGGATCACCAGTGAGAACTATCCCAAAAAGTATGGCAGAGGAGCTGAACCAGAAAGTGGAACCCTCCAACGATTCTTTCACATTTGTAGACTGCTCAAAGTTAACTCAGGAGGGATGGTAAAAGATGTTCCAGTACAGATTAACAACACCCTAGTCCCAGTAGACTTCCACGTGATGGACATCAGGATAGATTGGAACTCTTCACTACTACTTGGGAGAGCATTCATGGCTACCGTGGAGCTATCTTCGATATGAAATTAAACAGATTGTATCTATCTCTAATGAATCAAAATATTTTCTATGAACCTGTCAAGAATAAGAGCAAGGCTACTCTGATTTAATTGTGTGATGAAGCAAAACTTGTGGTCACATGCTTCTGTGATTTTGAGTTCAATGAAGATTCGGAAGATGGAGCATCGATCGATACCCAACCCAGAAAATCGATTGACGCGTTTGCAGTTTAGCAATCGGTCGACACCCACCCTTCGCTATCGATCAACAACCCTAATCCAGACCCGATCAACAACTGCCACGCAGATGGTGGTTACAACCCAGACTACCCTGAGTATGACAAAGATTACGGAGAAGAAGAGATAATCGAGTACCGTGGTATTGCTATGGAAGAGGCTGGTGTTTATCAGATTTCCAATCGACTCGGGAAATCGACATCGATCGACAGTCACCCTACGCCATCGATGGATAATGATCTAGAAGAAGAGTCCGAACTAGATTCAGCTGCAAAACGCGAAAAGGAATATGGTTATCTACAACCAAATGAGTTCGGTATCATGAGAGATCCAGACGGTCACACAAAAGTTCTGGATGGCATACTACTAAATGTCATGAGGGAAGATATAGCGGATATACTTGTCATGGCTAATGGAGTTGGAAACCTTTTCGGGCCACAATATGGTTATCGAGAATTGCTCGATGGTCACCATACACGATTGATCGACACACGTCCAACATGCCGAGGATACAGTGAAGCTTACAAAGGATACGGTGAAGATTACAGAGAGGAAGAGCATATTCAATATGACAGTGAATAATTGAGCATCGATCACCGGCTACTCCTGGCCATCGAATGACATCAGACGCTAACCATAACACGAACTTAGAGCAGAAGATACAGATATTGGTGATCTGAGACCAGATGAGTTCGACATTTTCAGAGACTGAGAGGGACGTGCATGGGCTCTTTACGGGAGAATCCTACATATATCTAAGGAGGATGTAGCAGATGCCCTTATTATGGATAATGGATTGGGTAATTCATTTGGACAGCAGTAGCAGCCATCGATCGATGCGCATCTTACAGCGTTCATCGACATTGAAGACCAGAAGACCAAGATGATTTGTAATGTTCTATACACTTCCAAGCATCCTACATCGATCGACAACATCCATAGAGCATCGATCGACAGCACCTTTCCGGAGAATCAAAGGACATACAGCAGAGCAGAGATTAATGATATTGTGCATGAGATCTACAAATCTCAAGAGATGTCACTGGATGATTTCTACAAGAGGCTGGATGATGTCTACTATCCTATAGACAGCTGCCTCACCAGTTTGACTGTACACATGGATGAGATGAAGCAAGATTTGGATATAGTTCAGAGACAATATGCGATTTGGGCAGACGGAGTGGCATCGATCGACGGCAACATCAGACCATCGATAGACACTGAAGCCAACGGACTGAAGACCACAACAGAAATACAATTGGAAGACATGTTCGATGAGATTGCTTTTTCTCAGAGCCTGATGAAGGAAGATATTTCTCAGCAATTGGAGGATATATCAAAGACTACAACTGCCAGACTTAGAATGCTACAACACAATATTGAGAACCTACAAAGAGGAATGCATTCAATGGAGGTTGCTAGAGTGGTTATAAGGAATGAGAGAACCAGAGGAGATGAGGCAATGAGAAGCTTCATTGGTACATGGTTTTAGAAGAGCAAAGAAGATGTAGACACTTGTTTTCCAAGTGTTGATCCACCTCCATACTAGTCAGAAAATTCACAACATCGAGCTTAATACTATAACCAAGCACTAAGTGGGAGGTAACCCACTGTTTAGTAAGTCATTATTTCGTTTTTAGTTATACTACTATTTATTTCGAGTTTTACTTTTTTTTGTAGACTATTTGAGTCCACCATCGATCGACACCATAGAGGCACTATCAGTCGACAATGGATCGCGACCAACGATCAACCCCTCACACCTACCATCGATCGACACTCTCTTACAGAGAAAGGAATCGAGTGTTCTACTTAAGCTATTTACTTATGATTTAATATTTCCTAGCCAATCTGGGACATATTACACTGGGGACAGTGTAATTTAAGTCTGGGCGAGGTTCGCTAATGGTATTTGATTTAGTTTGAGCTTTATTTACTATATATATATAAGCTTTTCAAAAAGTTATATTGACTCAAGAGGGGACTATGATAAAGATTTATTATTGAATAACCTCACTTTAGCACCATTCTTAGAAGGTTGTTTGGAGAGATTACTATAAATACCAAAGTGGATCATCCGGCCACTATATCACATTTGTTTAGAAAGTTTGAAAGAACACGAAGCTGATTTCCAACAATAATCCTAACATTATTTGCTTGCTTTGGAGCTTGGTATACACTGGACAGGATTCCTTCTGCAAGTCTGTAGGTACAAGTCATTGCACCTTTGGTTCCCTTCTCTCTCTATCCAGCATCTACCTAAAACCTTAAAAGATTGAGATGACTTCCTGAGATGTAGAGGGGTAGGTACATTACCGATTACCCCACTATTCTAATTCCGAGGAACGATCACACATTATTGGAACCGAGGGGTAGGTACATTACCGAGGACCCCACTCTGCACCTACAACTTTGCCCAAAAAGCAAAAGAAAAAAAAAGAAAATAAAAAAAAAAGAAAATAAGAAGAAAATCGAAAATAAGATGGCAAGATGGACTGTATTATCAAATTGTCCATTAAGTTTGAGGTCTAAAAAGATACAGAGAGAAAAGGGGGAAGAAAGGAATCAGAGAACACCTTGTGTCTAGTTGTTCAGATACTTGTAGAGGTCAGAGTCCATGTGTCCTTTAATCGATACTCCCAAGGTAAAGGCTACACTTTTATTTTATGCAAAGAAATGAAATCAGTAGAGGGGTGGGTAAGACTAGTATTTGCAAAGTTGTTGGGAAAATGGATCTGGTTGCTAACTATGATAGGGTATATAAAGTTTCTCTGTGATTGACTTAATAGGATGTGGTTGCAACAGAGTACGGTGACAGTTATACTTAGACATTATGTGAGTCTCCGCTTTTCAAAACCTCTTTCACGGGCTTGGTTTGTTTGAGGACAAGCAAAATGTTAAGTCTAGGGGAGTTCATATATCTTATTTGTTACCAGTTTTAGGCCATGTTATAGGCTCTATTTTGGGTCTATTATGTGTGTCTAAGCTATGTTTTGGAGTATATACAAGTCTAGGAACGTTTTGGAGATATATGGAGATACTTGGAGCTTTTGGAACATTTAGAGGAGAAGAATCTGAAGCTGACCATTTAAGGAGTCGAAGTAAAAGACTTTCGTCAATCGACAATACAACCTTGGCGTCGACCGATGTTAAAAGACCAAGGTCAATCGATGCTTCACACTTGCCATCGATCGACGACCAAATCATAGAAAGCCGATTCAAAGCCCAAGTTAGAGACAAATGATGAAAATGCCCTGGACGAGTTTTGACCTAAGTTTTAGGGTTTTATATTTATGCTTTAGGTATTGCAAGGGGTACAAGAGTTTTATGCACAAGGAGTTTTAGTTTTCTATTATAGTTTTAGAGTTTTTAGGGGAGAAAATTCATAACTCCTTAGGAATATTTGTATTGGAACCTCAATATGTTATGTATGCATAATATTGAAGCTATTGTTCTTACTTTAATTATGTATGAGTAGTTATCAACTAGATTTAGGGTTGAATGATAGCAATCATGGATTAGCTCAAAAGTAGAATTGCAAGGTTAAGTTAATATTCATAAATTGAGTTGTGCTTCATGCTTGTATTTTAGAGTAGCTAACAAGGATCTCGAAAGTAGGACATGGACGACTACGACAGTATGTTATGTGCCAACATAGAATCCATTGAACTAGGTTGTTAGGCGCATGCGAGAGCTTGTTTAATAAGTCTGGTGGACTTATCAAATCTGGTCCACAGTTCTTTCTGATTTCAACGTCGATCGACATCAGGCCTTAGTCGTTGATCGATGGTCTTTCCTTTTGCTCGCATACGAGAGTTGGAGTTAAAAGAGTCAGAATAGTTAATATTTGAGTCCTAGAATATTCACATTTTTGTGCTTCATATCCCCTATTATCCATATTTGCATTATCAACATATTTCCATATTGCATCCCTACTTCTTGATAAGGAACATTTATTTAATTAAACGTTCACCACTAATATATATATTCACCTAGCTTAGTCTTTAGAAATAAGAAATCTATTGTGTGCCATTGCTCTCTGTGGATTCGATCCCTAAGTACTACACCTGATATCTCTTGGCAAATGTATTATTTTTATGTTAAGATTAGGGTTAATTTGATAATTAATTGTTTAGGATATTCATACCCTGCTAGAACAATAAAACACACCATGTCAGTCATTTACTCTCCCCAACTCCTTGGCTTACTCTTACTCGACCTTAACCCTCTCTACTTGCCCCTAACTTCTTGGCTTTCTCATACTCGCCATCTTGGCCATCCTACTCTCCCTTAACTCTTTCTTTGCATTCTTCCATTGAGATTTTACATTAAAAACAAGTAAGACTTGTTTTTCGTAAAAGTCCAAATCAACCATCAAGACGGTAATGGTTAGCTTAAGAACACTTTATCTATGAACAAATATGTTGATAGGACCAACAATACGAAAACAAATTTCAGATAAATAAATGATTTCTCTGAGAATAATCATAATATGTGTAAGTCGTAAAACGGCTCGAAACTGCCGAAAATACGATTAAAACTCACTTATGATTTAAATGGAGAATAGGCCCATTTTCAATGATGGTTTATTAAACTAGAATAAAGAATATGGAAAAAAGGATAGATGCAAATTTTCCGAGATAAGCATGGTGGTCGAGAAGAGAAGGAAAGATCTTGCAAGAGATAAACTCAAAGCAAGGGCGGTAAAGGAAAGATGGACGACCTTGGAGGTGTATATAAAGAAGATCAAGGCGAGGAGCATAGGGGATGATTTTGAGCTCTTAGAACTCTCTGCACTTAGAAAGTGTAGGCATTATTCTAGACATGTTTTGTTTCTATGACTTTCAATCATACTAGACGAACTCGCATATGCAGTTCGTTCTCTTGTTCAACTCTTTTTAACTAAATTACGTTCCACTTGATCTTCGAAGGGGGTAGGTAGGCAGTCTTTCATAAGGTCTAGTTCGAAATCAATCAAAACCTTTTTCTTATTGAGCTGCGAGTAAACTAGGTTTAAGGTTTTAGGTGGCTAGAACTAGAAAACTCGCTTACCGCTCTTGCGGCTGAAGCTTTTACAATCTGTTGTAACAATCGCTATGCTCTTACCCAAATTCAAAATAAAGAATTAATTTTTTAAATTCTTGTTGTTATCTTTTCATGTTTTCCGCATTTATTCGATTACTTTTCGTTGGTTCTCACAGAGAATCTGGACCTCAAGGAAAGTAGAGTTTTCTTTGCTTTCTTCTATTCACTAAAGTCAACGATGTGAATTTTTGTTCCCACAGCAATCTATTCTTGTGTTATTTTTGGGTCGTCTGGGTTAGTCCAGCCTAGGACAGTTAGGGGGTTCGACAATCATGGCATATGTTCTGGGTGGCAATACAAGGGTTGTAGATCTATGAATCAATTTATGTTCTGGTTACAAAACATGGGCCCTTGTGGACAATGGTTGGATTCATTGGCATTTGACCATGTTTTGGTGGTCTGCAACTGACTGGGATAGTTAATTATTAGATCTAAGTGCTATTGAATTTGAGTATTTTGGCTGATCATGAAGCGATAGTATTTGACTGAGGAGAGTTTGGTTTGACTAACGTTTTAACTACGATAGATGGATTCATGTACGCTTTTCAATAGGAGAGAGAGAGACCGTAATTGTGACATCCCAAAACCCATAAGCCCAAAATTTCTTGGTTTGAAGGGGAAAGTCTGTTAGCGCTACTGCTCAAAAAGACTAAAAACCCTAGGGTGCTTTCCTTTTCTTAAAAATAAAGAGCCTCCTTCTCTGTTTTGCCTCATTTAGAAACAAAAGTGAAGCTCTGCAGAAAATCTCATAGATTAAATATCCTAGCCTCCATCTCTCTCTCTCTCTCTCTCTCCCTCCCTCCCTCTCTCTCTCTCTCTAAACCAACGGTCGTGAGTGGTGGTGGTCGGGTGGTGTTCGTTATTTCTTGATCTTTTGCACTCTTGTGATATATCTATAAATCTAACTCCACATTTATTCTAAGGTGAGGTGTTTCGAACACTAATCTCTTCTCATGTTCTTATATCTTGTTTAATGAGGAACTAAGATTGATTAGCTCTGATTTTTGTTAGACTGATAGATCATAACGGATGCTAGGATGTTAGATGCATAGATCATGTTGCATAAGGAAACTCATACTGATAAAGGATATTAATGGAGTGCCTTGTGTTGATGTGGATGATTGAATGTTTGTTTGATATGATTATTTGAATGGTTGTATGTGATGTGTGATATGTGTAAGCTAGGTTGATATCAAGAATTGAATCTAAGTTAGTAGTTAATATGCTATTTGAACAGGTTAGACGAATGATATGGTTGTGTGTATTGGATGTGAATTGAATGGAGTGTGACATCGAGAATGGGTCACGTCTGAAAATGAACAAATGTGATTAAGTAAAGGAAAGAGAAAGGAAAATGAAAAGGGAAATGAAAGATAAGACACCAAAAAGGGTGCAGTCTACACAAGAACGCTAACCGTGGCGATAACAGAGTAGCGATAGGAAGGCGCCAGTAAGATCGAGTCAATGTCTTGTCTTGGCGGAAAGTGATCAGTCTTCTCAAGGTGGAACTTCATCTGGAATTCGGATGTTTGAGCATATCGGGCGGGCCATCACATAGGGGCACATGATGGGGGTCCGGAAACAGATTTCCTTGGTGCGTATAAGAACTAGAGTCGTAGGTTAAATGGAGTCATAATTGTGTGTATGGTGATGACTGAGTTCTTTGAACTATTTGTTGTGTCAAAATGTTGTTTGTTAGTGGCTAGTCGGTTCTCGTTTCTCATTGAGCAGTATAGAGGTTCATGGTGGGAGGCTGGTCTAAAACCATTTCACTGAGTAATCCATTTTTCATTCCCTTCCTTTCCTTTCCCTTATGCGCATGACTGTAAGTAGAAGTGTCACAAATGGTTGGGGTGTGGATTTGTAAAGAAGGAAATATGCATCTGGTAATCTGTGGGACCTGAAATGGGACACGGTAAATGTTGAATGTTTATACATATGTTTCCTTAACCCCATACTCGTTGAACCAAAAACTTTAAGGGAGAGGCGGGTGTTACAGTTTGGTATCAGATCCAGATTCAAGTCCCTTAATGTTAACTTAAGGGATCAGTGTTTCCGCCATTTTCGAAAACATTATTTTAGTCTATGCCGTTTTTGAAAGTTTGCAACGAACCTTGTGAAATGTTTTTCAAACCCACCAACTATTTGTATACTTATATTATGGTTCTGATCTAAACTTATTTACAGGATGTGGACCATCTTGAGTGGTTCGGGGATATAGTTACTGCTATCAAAACCAATGGAGTCTTGGAGGATTACCATCTTTGTAAGCTCTTCAAGTACTCACTTGCTGGAGATGCTTAATATTGGTTTAAGCAGATATCACCATGAAATCTTTCATCTTGGGCTGACATCAAAAACGCCTTCATGCGAAATTTCTTTGATGATGAACGATCTGAAGACTTGAGAAACATGATTGCTACATTTACACAAAAAACTTGCAGAATCTTTCAGAAGCTCATGGATCATATTCAAATCATATCAGAGAGACTGTTGAAACCATGGATTTAATGAGGTACAACTACTTAGTACCTTCTTCATAGGCATTGCTATCGCTAACCATATGGCTCTAGAAGCGGCTAGAGAAGGGAATTTCAATACCAGGAACCCATAAGAACCTGTGAGACTTATTGAGAACTTGACATCTAGCAATAGCACCAAGAACACTGATTTAGAGAGGAAGAAATCGACAGCTAGCTTGGAAAGGAGCAGATATATGAAGGAAAAGCCAAGCTGGACAGTGTTCATAAGCTTCTTAAGAGGCAGCTGAGCTTTGCAAAAAATGTAGAGGCTGTTGATACCACCAGTGATAAGGGCCATGAAGAGGATGTTAACTACATTATTTGCACTTGTTTTCAGAAGTATGGGAATCATGGTGAAAACATAGATTCCTATGGCAATAGTCAGAAGGGTAATTACAACCAGAGTTTACAGTACCAGAAACCCTACAGCAACAACAACAACAACTCAAGTGGTTCAAACTAGTTAAGTTGTGAGAAAATAGTAAGCACTGATTAAAGGAAAAGTAGAGGCTGGACAGAAACACCACGTGAGTGCCATTGTAGATGATGATTTCTTGCAAATGGTGGAGGAAGAGAAACTCCAAGAAGGAGACTTTCAAGTCAGCAGTTCTATGTCCTTTGG
Source organism: Moricandia arvensis (assembly GCA_905132765.1). NCBI lineage: Eukaryota > Viridiplantae > Streptophyta > Magnoliopsida > Brassicales > Brassicaceae > Moricandia > Moricandia arvensis. Next base: position 28,870 of record CAJHQP010000788.1, on the reverse strand, counting down.
TAGTTCTCATTGGTGTGGTTTGACATCTGAGGCTGAGCATCGATTGACACCCGAGGCTGAGCACCAATAATCACCCAAGGCTGAGCACTGATCGACACCCCTTCCTGATTCTGTAGATTCTTATGAAACGGCAAGGATCGTTTGACACCCTAACTTTTTGTCGATCGACGCCCACAGGTGAATTACCGAGTTTGATTGCCAAGTATTGATGTAGAGCGTCTGGATGCTTTAAGACACTCAACTAAGACACCAACAAAGCCAGCAGTGGAAACCAATCAGAAAAACAAAGATGCGCCATAGCCTATGTGGAGCAGGCTATAAAGGTGCAGACTTCTAAGAGGAAGAAGAACGAGGTTCCTAAGCATCTAAAGAGAGGAGCTATTGAGAAAGAGATGGATAGTTTCACCAAGAGGATGATGAGGATCGTAGTGGACATGTCATTCGATGATGCTTATTGGATCCACGGACTCTAGATGTTTTTCAGATAGAACAGAGAGACAAAAGAGAACATTGAGTGTATGTTCCATCAGATCACATAGAAGATTGAAGCAGGGTATTACATTGAAGAAGAAGAGTGACCCTGGGAAGTTTCGTGGTTCTCTGCATGATTTGAGGTCACTACTACCCTAATGCACTCTGCGACACGGGTTCTTCAGTCAATATTATGCCCAGAGTGATGGCTGAGCAGCTGAGTCTGAAGTTTGAACCTTCTAGCGACTCATTCACCTTTGTGGATTGCTCCAAGGAGAATTCAGGATGAATTGTCCGAAACCTTCAGGTACAAATCAGAAATGCCCTAGTTCCAGTGGATTTTCATGTTACGGATATCCAAATAAACTAGAATTCTTCTCTATTACTTGGGGGAGCCTTCATGGGTATTGTAGGAGCTGTTTGTGATATTAAGACCAACAGGATGTGTCTCTAACTCATCAGTGAGACTGATTTCAAAGACCATGTTCAAGTGGTCAAGGGAAACACACCCTACATTGAGATAGGAGATGATCTAGGATTTGTGGCAATTTTTTATTCAGATTCTGGCGCAGGGTACTAAGATGACGGCGAGGCGTCGATTGACACCCAGCCACCAGCACCGATCGATACCTTGCAACTCCATAATTCTGAGAAATGTTTTCGATTAAGGTCGCCATTCCACCTAAAGAGAAACATTAGTGTGGTAGCACAAGATGAGCATGGAGTTTACATAGATGAAGAGGCAAATGCATGGGCTTAGGATGAAAGGATCATCAATGTTTGAAAAGAGAATATAAGGGCAATACTTAAGATGGCAGATAATAAAGGAGGCTGTTATTTGAGTATACCAAAGTATGATGGATGTTTCCAGCTGACTGGAGCCCACCTTACACCTCCATGTCGACCAGAGCCTGAGGTCTACTTGAAAGATCAAGTTGAAGATATGATATCTGACATTAACACAACTCGAGAGAGAATGTTTGATGAGTTCTATAGGAAGACTGATGCAATCTACTACCCTCTCAACAACAGCATTGGATGGTTAAGTAAGTATATGGAAGAGTTGCGTAAGTATATGGAAGAGTTGCAGCTGAAAGTGAATTACACAAATGATATCATTCAAAGACAACAAGAGCACCAAACCAGAGGATAAGAAGCCATTAAAAGCTTTGTAGGCACCTGGTCCGAGATTATCAGAGAAGATGTGGATACTAACAAGAGTAAAGTTACCTCCATACTAGCCAAAAACATCCAAAACATCAAGCTAAAGACTATAAACAAGCGATGGGTGGGGTAACTTATTTAGTAAGTTTCAAAATAGTTTTACATTTTTGTTTTTACTGATTTTGTGTTTATTTTATTTTAGGTCAAAAAGACTCAAGGAAGACGAGCCTTCACCGAGCATCGACCGACACTTGATCAATGTCGATCGACAATGCATCATGAGCATTAATAAATCGCCACTTAATTGTGTTGATCGAAACTTACCATCAGCGAGCATGTATACTATTTCTTCCTTGTTAAATTTTGTCCTTATGATTTATTTCCCACCAATCTAAGAATGTATAACACTAGGGACAATGTTGTTTAAGTCTGGGGGAGGTTTTACTGATATTGTGTTTTATTTTGAGCTTTAGAATTATATGTTTGAAAGATTTTTATAAAGTCAAGAAGGGGATGATGAACTTTTTCAATTTTTACTTTTCATCCAACCACTCTCAAACACCATTCTTTGAGGTTATTGATTGCGGGGTGTACTGAATGGAAACACCTAAGTGGATCACTGGCCCAAAACATCCATGCTAGCTGAGAAATTCCAAAGGAACCAAAGCTGACTTTAATCAACTTACCTTGCTTGTTTTGGATATTGGTATACACTGGATCAGATTCCTCCTGCAAGTTTTAAAGGTAAAAGTCTGTGTGTTTTGATTCCCTTCTCTCATCTCTCTTCGGTATTGAGAAAAGAAAAAGATTAAGATGATTTTCTGAAAGATGCAGAGTGGTAGGAAAGTTTCCTATGACCCCATTATTCTATATCGGAAAGTAATGATCACACATTGTTGGAAGCGAGGGGTAGGAAAATTTCTTATGACCCCATTATTCACCTACAAGACAAGAAAAAAAAAGATGAACAAGACAGACTACATCAGCATCAGTGTTTCACTGGATTAGTAAAAAAGAAAGATTCAGGGAAGATATGAGACAGAGGTAAGGGATTTGATCGATTCAGATACTTGTTTGGGTAAGAGTTCATGTGTTCATTGATCGATACTCCCAAGATTTAGCCTACACAATTATTTGCAGAAATGTGGTCAGTGGAGGGGTTAGTCAGGCAAATATCAGCTAAACAATGGGCTGGAAGGTTTGGTTGCTAAGCTAAGGTCTAGTACAAGAAAGTATCCTTGAAGTTGGTACCAATCTAATGTGGCTTACAACATTGCAGAGGTGACGGTAGTAAAGTTTAAAAATTGTGTGTTTTAAACATCTTTACATGATTGTTCTATGTTTGCTTGAGGACAAGCGAAATGATAAGTCTGGGGGAGTTGATATACTATGAATTTTAGCAATATTTACCCATAGTATATGTGCTTTTTAGATACTACTGTATGTGTTTGAAGTCTATTTTAGAGTCTTTTCAGGTCAAGGTATGGTTTTGAGAAATGTGGAGATTATGTAGTATTTGGAGCTTAATGATGAGGAAACTCGTGGCTGTTGAGGAATCAGAAGTGAGAGTCGAGATCCATAAGAAGTGTTGATCGACACTAATTACATCGATCGTCACCGAAGTAAGTAGACAGGCCGACTTGAAGCCCAGAAGTTCCACATAATTAAAAATGACCTAATACCTATTATTTATGTGTTTTGCCATTTTTTGGGCAACACACCACCAAAAAAAACAGCCACAATATTGAGAAGCTTTAGGTTACTTAGTTTTGGAGAGAAGATCAAGACTCCTTCAGAGATTTGTATTGCAACTCCAGTTTTCTTATTCTATCTATTTATGCGTTCTATTCAGATATTTGTTATGCTTTACTTAATCATGTCTGACTAGTTTCTCTTGATAGAGTTTTATTAGGGTTATATGAATAAGTGATACATAGAATTTCTAGGGTGATCTTTAGGATCCTTCATCACAATTATGCTTATGTTTGTTTTCTAGATTAGCTAACTAGAACCCTGAACTTAGGATATTGATAAATACGACAGTAGGTTCATTACATGAAATAATATTGCTAAACGTTGCTAGATATATGTGATGGCTGGTATAGTTAACATTGTTAACATATCAATTAGGATGTTATTGCTTGCCTAAGGAAGAATCAATCGACACTCATACCATATTATTGGTCGACAATCACTGCATGTTCACATGCGGCAGCTGGAACAAAGACTTAGTCATATGATTAGACTCGCAGGGAGAGCTGGATATATTACTATTTCATTTGAGTTATTAAGACAATTTATCACACACCCTTAGCATCTATATATCATAATTCTATTACCTGAAACCATAAGTCTAGCTTTTATTCTTATTTACAAATTAACTGCTTAATCAATCACTTTACTACATATTAATTTACTGTCTAGCTTAATCATAACACATGTAGTCTATTGTGTTCCCACGTTTCCTGTGGATTTGATCCCTAAGTATTGCAACTGAACCTCTTATTTGAGAGAGAAAGTTGCTCATAGGATAATTTGAGTGATATAAATCACAAGGTTTGTTGAAACAGAAATCAAGTTGTTGGAGAACAAGCTCTAATGTCTTTTCATGGTGATCAAAGCTTCTGTTATGTTTCATAAAATGCTCAAAACTCAAAGCAAAACCAGGATGCTGTCTATACCACATTGAACTTGTAATTGATCAGAAATTTTGTCTGCTTCAAGTTTCATAAAAGAATGAATTGTGTTTTCAAAAAACAGAGTTTGAAACACAAAATTCTTTCATATTTTCCAGACCAAAACGATTTTCATCTTTAGAGGACACAAAAACAAACAATCCACGCACTGAAATAATATTATCAAGTTCCTTACAGTGCTTTTGCAGGTTAGGGAACAAAGATTTAGGAATTGTGCTCAGCTCCAAGCTTTTCATCTGCTCCATCACTTCACCTTTTGCAAAACTATTTTGTTTTGTTTCTGGTGAATGTTCTTCTGAGACCTAAAACACTGAAACAAGGCTACTCGGTTACACCGGTTCAACAAAATTTAGTTCATCACAGATATTATTGATAACAAGTTCATATTGATGGGAGAAAAGAGAATAATCATGTTCCATCTCAGGGTCTTTCATTACCTTAGATGACTCTGTGTTCAGCTCTTGGACAACATGCTTGCTCTAACTCTTTGAATCAGCAACTTCTGTGGAAGGACGTGAGGTTGGCCGTATTTGCTGGTGTTTTGCAAAATGTTTTAGTACTTGTTGCGTAATCCTTTTGATACCATCTTTAAATTGTTGACTTTCCAAATACACAAGTTGTGCCTTATGTGACTGAGACTTTCTTGAGTAGTCATTACCATTGCAAGCTCCTGTATATTCTCTTCTCCTCCTAGTTGGTTTCTCTTGCCTTCCTTGTCATGACTTTCCTGCATAAAATCAGAATGGTTAAAAACCGAGTTTTTTACTTAACAAATTATGTTTTTTTCAGCAAACTCTTTGTAGAAGAACTGAATTGATCATGGTGTGTGCTCCTCCTGTGCAGCCTTTTAAGTAACCTCCTAGATTGTATCCTTTCCTGCTCTTAACCAGAATCATCAATAGCATATGAGTGTCTTTTTCTCACAGATTTTTCTCTTCTTCCTAAGGCTGCTTTTGTTGTAGAGTTAAACATGTTATAATCTAATTCCCTTTCAGGATATCTCCTTCTGCCATTGCTTCCTCCAGACATGGCTTCACTTCTCTCTCAACAAGAAAAGTTAGTACAACAAAAGTTAGTTGCAGCCTCACTTCTCTCAGTGTTTCTCTCAAGTGTTTTTTTTTGTGAATCCAATAGCTCAGAAATAAACGACGACCAAGCTTCAACTGAGAAATCCCCCTTCCCAAAACATAAGAAGAAGATACACAAATTGAAAAATATTTGGTTGCAAGATATTAACCAAACCAGGACCGGATTTCTCTTCGACCAGTTGAAGTTCTCTTCGACTTTCTTAGATTTTGTTCTCTTTGTTTCTTTTTTGTTACAATCTGGTTTGCTTTTTTACAGAAACGGATAGACAGAAAAGAATTGAAAATGTTTCAACGAGATACCCAAAACAAAAAGAGAAAATTGAAAACAAACCCTTGATGGATTGACTCCCTTTTGATGATCTTGAGGGTCAATTTGGTTTGTTCTTCTGAAGGCTACTAGCACAATAAGAATACATCTGATGATCAGTCTGGTTACTAACACAATTGAATGAAAGGAATGAATCAATGATAACTAATAAGGGTATAATCGTGGAGGATGGTCTTCAGTGTGGATCTATGGGCTGATCAATACATGTATAAATGCGCCAGTGATCGTGAGAGGCGTTCCCAAAAACAATGATCAAGGCAAAGTGCTTTGCAGATTTATAACTCCTAAGCAGTCGATGTTCAATGCTGAACAAAGAATTCAGAGTTTGTAGAGAGTTTTTAAGAAAAAGGTGAATCAATATTATTCAGGTTGTGCATGTCTTTATATAGTCTTACAATGTGTGAAAAACTTGAAAGAAAGTATAAAACTAGGCAAGATAGAAAATCGAAATGAAGACTTGAGTTTTTCTAGGACCGAGATGTTGAATTTTGGCTAGTTTTTTTTTTTTAAAAAATCTTTCTTACCCACAACAACAACTTTCTTGCTTACTTCCTCTGGGTATTATTGATGAGAAAGGGCTTGAAATGGACTGACTAAAGGGATGGTCTAATTTGGCTTGAAACAAATCCAAAGTGAAATGGTTATGATAGGCTTAATCACTTCTCTTTGGCATGAGAAAGGCCTATTTCATCCAGCAACTAAACCATCTCTATCTTCCGTGTCACTTATATCATGCATGCTCACATTTCCTCCACCCGGGTTTGTCCTTTGTCGTATATTCAGCTAGCTCATCCATAGTTACTGATATAGTGTGTTTTTAACATACTTTGGTTGTGATTTATTGATATTTCTCATGCAATTATAGGGTACTTACAACTCTATTCGAGACATTTCAGGTACAAAAGAGGTTGTGGAACTTTGAAGGCAAACATGAAGAAAAAGGAGAAATTTGAATTCTGTCCCGGAGAACAACCCCAGAGATCAAGCAGAGCCTTGATCATCCGCGGAGATATTTTAGGAAAATGCAGATTCTCTTGGGATTTACCCTAATTTTATTTTTCCCTCTTTACAGCCGCCACAAAAGCCTTATAAAAGAAGGGCACGACCATTATCAGAGGCAAACTCACTCAGCTCAATTTTCTTTCATATTTTTCAGTAAAAACTTGTTCGGATTCAATACTTTGTAAAAGAGAAAGGAATCTTCACATTTTTCTCGTGATTAGAGAAGATTTCTTGAACCCTATTTTTAGTATTTTATTTCGATTTATGGAGTATTATTCAGTATTTCTTACTGTGTTTATTGCCATGATTGCTGAGTAGTCGATCTTGTTAGTTTAGGGTGTTAGGGTGTTGGATTTATTAAGCTACACACAAATAAGTTGTATGTTCATTGATAGTCTTTATTCTAAACTTAACTTAATGCTAGCAAGAATCTGATCACTTTATGTTAGATCTAGGGTTTCATCTATTCATTAACTGTGTTATAGATTGTCTGATCTGTTTAGAATAAGTATTATATCCCTAATCAGCAAAAGTAGATATTAGGGTGTAATATGAACTGAGTAGGTCTGATCGTTACTGTTCATAGACAGAACTCGGAACAAGCGACATCTTAGTCTCCGGGGCTGTTCTCTGAAAGGAACAAGCGCCACGACAGTGGGCTGTTCTAGCCATTGATCTATGTTCTGGCCTAGTTCTTAAATCAAACTTGAATAGTTGTGTGGCTTAATGATGTTTAACACCCGTTTAATCACCCTAGGCTAGCTTCTCTCCAAATTTAAAACAGCTTAAACCGTACCTTGATCTCTATTATTTTTACCTTGTTCTCTGTTAAATCTGAAGGTTTTAGCTAAGAAATTAAAATAATAAGATATAGTGTAAAACGGTCCTTTAGAATTGAATCTCAAATACTACAACTACAACTGTTAACTTGACAGTAGCAAGATCCGATTTTTAGTGTATCAAGTTTTGGCGCCGTTGCCGGGGACCAGCTTTTACCTATATTTTCTTGGTTTTATACTTTGTCTAAAACATCTAACTTGCTCTATTTTCTTGTTTCAGGTGATGTTCCAAGTTTATGTCAAGTAGAAATACTCGAAGCAACACCTCAAGTCCATTAATCACTCTCAGCAATCAAGAACTCGCAAGATTAGAAAGGAACAACCGAACTCAACCAAGACCTACACACGCCAACATTGGCGATCATAACTATGAGCATGATCTCACTGCTGCAATGGCTTTGATGCAACAGCAGATGCAGCAGATGCAACAGGCCTGCAAGGTCAACAAGCGGCTGCTCAACAACAGCAACAACAGGAGCAACCAACTCGTATTGGAGAGAGGAATCTTCCTCGCAACTTTCCAACCACTCGCTCAGCCATTGTTCCTCCACCCTGTGCTCGGCAGGATTTCGAGATCAAGGCCTCCATGATCTCTCTGGTGCAGAGGAAGACGTTCCATGGTCTCCCGGCAGAAATACCAATCGAACACATCGAAGTATTTGAGGAGATTGGTGCTATGACTCGCTCAAACGGGGGTTCACCTAACTTTGTCAAGTGTATGTTGTTCCCGTTCTCTCTTGCCGACAAGGCATCAAGGTGGCTGAAATCACTGCCTACTGGCTCTCTCACTACATGGGAGAGGGTTCGAGCCGCCTTCTTGAGTCACTTCTACACCAAGGCAAAAACAGCTGCTCTCAGGAACAAGATCTCCTCTTTCAAGCAGCACTCCAATGAACCCTTTAATGAAGCATGGGAGCGATTCAGTGACATACTCAGAGAGTGCCCTCATCACGGGTTTGATCAGGACTACATCCTGGGAATTTTCTATGATGGTGTGGACTGGGAGTTCCGCAATGCCTTGAACTCTGCGAGTAAGGGAGATTTCATGACTCAAACTACTGAAGGAGCGTTTGAGCTGATAGAGAACATGGCTGCTAGCTCAGCCAACAAGACCCCAGAGACTGATCGCTCCAATAAAGTCAACAGCATTGATACTCAATGGAAAGATGAACTCACTGCCAAGGTTGATGTACTCCTCAAGAGCAACAAAGGTCAAGTCTTGTATATGGAGGAAGCTACACCTTAGCAGATAGCTAAGGACCAGGCCACAAAAGATGGACAGAAAGGAGATGATCACCAGGAAGTGCTCTACATTAACGGTCAAGGGTATGTTTAGAACAAGAACTACTACCAGAACTCAAACAACGGGAACAACCCCAACATGTTCTCTTACCGGAGCAACAACATAGAGAACCCTGGGGATCAAGCCCAGAACAATCAAGCTCAAGGTGCTGCTCAGCAAAGAGGGTTTCCACAGAATTTTCAGGGAAAGACCTTCGTCTTTAGTCTGTCCCAGAACCATTTCCAGAACCAGGATCAACACCAGAACCAGCAGAAGCAGCTGAACAATCAGCAAACTGCTCAAGCAGCATCGAGCGGACAGCAGAACGAGCTCAAGGTCTTAGGGAACATGATGCATCATCTGCTTCAGAGTCAACAGATTCAGGTCAAGGCATTGAACCAGGCTACCACAGAGATCAACAACAGGATGTACAACACGTTCACTGAGCTGAATACTAAGTATGACACCTTTAGCAGCCACATGAGGCAGATCGATATACAGCTCGCTCAAACAGCTGAGAGTGTCAAAAGGCAGCAAGGGATGCTCCCTGGAAAAACAGATAAAAATCCTAGGGTTGAGCATTATAATGCAACAGAGCAGTTGTTTGCTGAAACTGCTTTGAGCGCAAAAGAGAGAACAACGCACCATGCTAGCTCTGAAGCGACTTCTCAAAGTGAATCTGTTGAGACTCCACCAGCTCGAGTTTATGTTCCTAAGGTTCCCTATCCAATACCACCTAAACATCTGATGGATCCCATTAGTGCAGAGCAGCTGGCTGGATTTAGGAAGATGGTGAGAAGGCTTCCTAAAAAGATCTCATTTGAACATGCTTGGGAGATTCGTCCATTGCATATGTTCTTCAGAAATTGTAGAAAGACTAAAAAGGAAATTGAAGCACTCTTTATCGAAGCACTAAGACCAGAACCCAAGGTATTGCCTAAGCTTGATGATCTTGGAAAGTTTGTTTTCCCATGTTCCATCGTAGGAGTTGAATTCAAGGAAACTCTTTGTGACTCTGGGTCAAGTGTGAATCTTGTGTCAAAGGCGATTGTAGACAGGCTGGGTAATGTTGATGTTGAGCCTTCTCAGATGACTCTTGCTTTTGCAAACTCTTCAAGAGCAGTCCCTTGTGGTACAATTCTCAACATTCCTGTCAAGGTTGGGGATTTATTATGCATACTGAATTTCAGGTTATTGAGATGAGCAAGGACTATGAGATGCCCTTGATCTTTGAGAGACCATTTATGGTTACAGTGGGAGCAATCATCGATTTGCCTAATAAGAAGGTATCATTCTCCAACACCAACAAGAAGGTTTTCTATAAGGCTATTCCTCCCATATTCCCTACGTTGCACGCCTCTTGCATCTCATTGGTTAGTGGAGATAAAATGAAGGCTGATCCTAAAAGGGAGCTTAGTGATAATGGTGAGAGCAGGCTGGTCTTGGAGGGAGATCTTCACACTGATACCAAGAAACTCTATGAGTATGCAAAGGTGAAAGAAAAGGTCCAGAAGAAAAGGGTCAAGGGTGACCCTACAATGACCTTGACACCTCGCATGTGTGATGAGAATTCCATTGAGTATGAGGTAAAGTGCAAAGGCTCATCTAAACTATTCTCTAAAGTCAGAGTACTTCTCACACATGAGCTGAAAGAGAAAGAGGAAGCAGCTGTAAAAGGGTTGTTGAGTAGAGTTTTGAAGCTGAATATGTCTGATTGTGGAGCTTGTTTTGGATCAAGCACTCATGCTCAACCTGACTGAACCCTATCACCAAGTCAAGCTAATGACTTAAACTAAGCGCTTGGTGGGAGGCAACCCACTGGTAAGTGTGTATATAATTTAGGTTTTCATTGTTTCTGATTTTTTTTTTTTTGCTTTTATTAGTTTCAGGATTAACAAGAAAAACCCGAGTTACCAAATTTGGAGAACAAGGAAACTCGGAGAACAAGGTGACCCTTTTCTCTGAGGTTGTTCCCTGCCAGGTAAGTGACTCGAAAAAAAGGTTGCCTTCCTTGATTCTATTTCACACGAGAGACGGTGTGAAGTAAGTCTAGGGGAGGCATTTATCGAGTATGCTGTGATTTATTGAGTCAGTTCAACTTTGTGGGAACTAGGACTCTATTTTTAACCTCGTGTGCTTTTAGTTATCTTATTCATTGACCTTAGCAGTGACGAAAGACCTACACTTGGACCTGGAACACCCTGACATCATCACTTTGTTCTCCAGAAGCCCTCTGCTTGTAATGGTATACCTGTATAACTTAACTTCATCTAACTTGAGCTTAATTTTGACTGAAATGCTTAGAATCCTGGATAACTTAACTACATCTAACTTGAGCCTAATTTGACTGAAATGCTTAGAATGATCAGCACTAGAGCAGGGAAACGAGACCACACTCAGGACTCCTTATCCTTTCATCCATCTTGTTGTTCCTGAGTGGCTGGCTCATTTTTAGCTGGTTCCCACCCTTAAAACCCATAACCTTTGTTCCACCTTCATGCATTCTGTTATTCTAATTGCCATTTGTGTAGAATTGTGCAAAAGGGTCGGAGAGGAAAGGATCAACGCAACCTTAACTCGTTTTTGCTGCATTGAACCATCAATCAAGGGTGAAGAGAACAAGGCAGAACAATCAAGGGTGAAGAGAACAAGGCAGAAAGATCAAGGGTGAAGAGAACAAGGCAGTCGATGAGAACAAGCTAATCAGAAAGACCATCCGACTGTTCTCTGAAGTAAGGAGCAAGGAGACCTAGAAAATCAAAAGAAGGGCATCAGAACCATCAGAGGCACCAACACATTTGTAAAGACCCTCTCTCATCATCATCATCATTTGATTTAGAAAAAAAAGTTAAAAAACGTTATCTATTCACATTGATGATTGAGAGAGGAAGATATAATTCAGAAGCAGTGTCTCTGATTGGGGAAAACATATCGGCGGAGAACAAGTTTGAGAGATCAAAGTGGGGAGAACAAGCAAAATGAGTCAGGCAGTGGAGTTCAATGGATCTATCCTCTCCTACAATTTTGTGTGATCCCCTACATTCCTCTACAGAAAATGGTAACCACTAAAACTTGCAGCCCCACAAACAGAAAAAGCATGTTCATACCTACCATCGTCTACCCTGTCTAGTGCTCTGATAAGATATGCTCACGCCACCCTTAATTTGATATAAGGAGTTTTGTTAGAAAGGTGTAACATTGAGCCAATTTTGAACAGCAGTCAAGGGTGTTCTGGTAAGGGTGTGCGGTCTTAGATACACAGCTTGTATGGTTAAGAGATTTGTGGTTAAAGAAGGGTTACTGAGAATAGGAGAGTTCCCACACCTTGAGTCCTGTCTAGCTTGTTCTAATGTTTGAAATTGTTTGAGGACAAACAAAGATCTAAGTCTAGGGGAATTTGATATAGTTTGTTTTTAACATACTTTGGTTGTGATTTATTGATCTTTCTCATGCAATTGTAGAGTACTTACAGCTATATTCGAGACATTTTAGGTACAAAAGAGGTTGTGGAACTTTGGAGGGAAACATGAAGAAAAAGGGGAAATTTGAATTCTGTCCCGGAGAACAACCCAGAGATCAAGCAAAGCCTTGATCACCCGCGGAGATATTTTAGGAAACTGCAGATTCTCTTGGGATTTACCCTAATTTTATTTCCCCCTCTTTCCAGCCGCCACAAAAGCTTTATAAAAGAAGGGCACAACCATTATCAGAGGCAAACTCACTCAGCTCAATTTTCTTTCATATTTTTTAGTAAAAACTTGTTCGAATTCAATACTTTGTAAGGGAGAAAGGAATCTTCACCTTGTTCTCGTGATTAGAGAAGATTTCTTGAACCCTATTTTTAGTTTTTGATTTTGATTTATGGAGTATTATTCAGTATTTCTTACTGTGTTTATTGCCATGATTGCTGAGTAGTCGATCTTGTTAGTTTAGGGTGTTAGGGTGTTGGATTTATTAAGCTACACACAAGTAAGTTGTATGTTCATTGATAGCCTTTATTCTAAACTTAACTTAATGCTAGCATGAATCTGATCACTTTATGTTAGATCTAGGGTTTCATCTATTCATTAACTGTGTTATAGATTGTCTGATCTGTTTAGAATAAGTATTACATCCCTAATCAGCGAAAGTAGATATTAGGGTGTAATATGAACTGAGTAGGCCTTATCGTTACTGTTCATAGACAGACCTCGAAACAAGCGACATCTTAGTCTCCGGGGCTGTTCTCTGAAAGGAACAAGCGCCACGACAGTGGGCTGTTCTAGCCATTGATCTATGTTCTGGCCTAGTTCTTAAATCAAACTTGAATAGTTGTGTGGCTTAATGATGTTTAACACCCGTTTAATCACCCTAGGCTAGCTTCTCTCCAAATTTAAAACAGCTTAAACCGTACCTTGATCTCTATTATTTTTACCTTGTTCTCTGTTAAATCTGAAGGTTTTAGCGAAGAAATTAAAATCATAAGATATAGTGTAAAACGGTCATCTGGAATTGAATCTCAAGTACTACAACTACAACTGTTAACTTGACAGTAGCAAGATCCGATTTTTAGTGTATCAGTTACATAAAGAAAGGATCGAAACACACCGAGATCTCCTCTATTGTGAGACAGCGGGGTGGTATGTGGAGCTCTGGTGGCTGGCAGCAAGTCCTCCTTCGTCGACAATTGTCTGCTCTTCAATTGGAAAATGCTTTCATAGGTTTTGCTTCCCTAGAGAAAACTATAATGATTGCCTCTTTTTATAGAAGAGGATGTGGAAAACTCTAAGGTTTTCTTTACATAGGCAAGAACATCACATGTCTTTTCATTAATGATTGGGATAAGGCCAGGAACATAACGGTCTGTAATTGACATGCAGCTAACAAACTTTGTATCTCATCCGACCCAACCTCTTCTTGTGGTTGCAACACTGGACCCAAAGTCGGTAAATCAACACTTAATACATCAAATACCCTCAGTTGTGTCTTACACGATCTATGGCGAAATACTATCCCAACCATTCACCCGGCAACGAACACCAATACCAAATCCTACACATCCCATCTTGTGACATTTAAGTCTGTTACCAAGGGAACCATGCCCCAAGTTAGCCGTGTATGACCTTTCACGACAATTTCCATGACATCTCATATTAACACATATATGTCATTACTTGTTTATCTTTTATCCGATTAATAGAAAGCAAAGAATGATTTTTTTTAAGCCACATGCTTGTTATATAGGCTATAGGTAGATAATAACCTGATATCCAAAAGTTAATTATGCTGTGAATAACTGAACCAATTAACTGCAGCCGACCTGCAAAGAAAAAAGAATTTCCTGCCATCCAGTGCTGTTGCGTGTCCAGACTCATTCCAACAGACGCGTGTAGTCAGGTATTGTCATTCTTTTTGTGAGCAAAGAATGCCTTTTCACTTTGTTTTCACTGTCTAAAATATTATATATAATTAATTGAACAGCAGACAACGTACATAGAATCGAAATCTTAAACCCTTATAATCCTATTTAAACACTCATATATATATATACACTTTAGGCGAACCAAGATTGTATAGTGATGAAGTGAAGTTTTTTTGTTAAAAATATAGTAAACCCCATATAATTAGCCGTGAAACAAAACAGGGGACATGTGATCATATATAGCGATGGGTCATCAAGCGAATTTGTAGTTTTATGATAATTGCCAGCCAGGCTTATTTTGGGACTTCTCTTCCCATTGCAGAAGTAGCCCCCATGTTCACGTGATCCCTTCTTTCAATTCTTTCCCTATATATTCATATAACCTTTCTAATATTTCCTTCATCTGCTCTTCTCAACATGGAGTCATCAAAACTCTCATCTCTTTCTCTCTGTTTCATTCTTATTTCCATTATCTTCTTTCCCCAACAATCCGTCTCATGCGGCTCCTGCAACCACAGGAAGGGTGGAAAACCAGCCATTAAACCCCCTGTTACTCTTCCTAAGCTACCTGTTCCTCCAGTGACTGTTCCCAAGTTACCCGTTCCTCCAGTTACTGTCCCTAAGCTTCCGATTCCTCCTGGTACAGTTCCGAAGCTACCCGTTCCTCCAGTTACTGTCCCTAAGCTTCCAGTTCCTCCTGTGACAGTTCCGAAACTACCTGTTCCTCCAGTGACCGTACCTAAGATTCCAGTTCCTCCAGTGACAGTTCCTAAGCTACCTGTTCCTCCTGTGACCGTCCCAAAGCTTCCCTTACCTCCCGTGACTGTCCCAGAACTACCACTTCCACCTGTCGGAGGGCTACCCATACCTCCGGTTGGAGGGCTACCAATACCTCCGGTTGGAGGACTACCAATACCTCCGGTTGGAGGGCTACCCACATTGCCACTGCCACCGTTGCCGATTGTGGGTCCTCTTCTTCCTCCTGGGACAAACCCTCCTGCCTCAGGAGGAAAAGACTGCCCTCCACCCCCGGGTAGCCATAAGCCACCATCAGGCACTGGGGAGGCGATATGCCCAATTGACACGCTGAAGTTGGGGGCCTGTGTTGACTTGTTGGGAGGTTTAGTAAAGATACAGCTTGGAGATCCAGCCGTTAACAAATGCTGTCCGCTACTTAAAGGCCTCGTTGAAGTTGAAGCAGCAGCTTGTCTCTGCACTACACTCAAGCTTAAAGCTCTTAACCTTAAGCTGTACGTCCCAGTTGCTCTTCAGCTTCTTCTTACCTGTGGCAAAAACCCACCTCCGGGCTACACATGTTCCATCTGAGAAATACAGTCAAATTAAAGGGTACGTTAATTTTTTTTTCCTTTGAATTAAAGCTTTAATCTTTATTAGCAACTTATATAAACCACACGTTTTTAGCCCAATTACTAAAGTGCATGCAGTTGTATATGATATATTGTATGATGCCATCACTAATGATTATTTTGCTTTTGGGTTACGCAGATAACTCGGAGAAAAAAGTGAGAAGACAATAGCCGAGCTCCAGTTTTTCCTTTAATCATGTCAAATTCTATCCCTTTGATTCTTTCCCATATCTATCCCTTCTGCTTGTATCGTTGTGGTGTTTAGATGAATGATTCTTCTCTTGTATGAAAGTACGATTTGAAATTATTTTCTTTAAATTAATGAAAATGTATCGATGTGTGCGAAAATAGTATTTCGAAACAAGGGAGAACAAGAGAGTGTAAGATTAATATATGTTCTAAGAACTTTTTTTTATTAAAGTTAATTAACGAATGAAACCGTGTAAGAGAAAACAGAGAATATTAGAGCATGATTAACCCTAAAACCCTATTTGGGATTCTAACTTTTTTCTGTTTTTTTCTTTGTTTGATTTAAAAACAATAATAATTAAAAACGAACTAATCGCGGACCGCCACGTATAAGTGGGGCCCGTGAACAGTACAAAAACCCAGGGAAAGTCGATTCTTAATTTGGGTTTTTGAACCAGTTTTTACAGTTTTGGTGGGCCTCATGATGGGTTTTGGCCCTTGATTTTGTCGTTGGTCTATGCCAAAAGACTAATGGGTCTTGATTCTGATTGATTTCTTCCTTTTGGGCCAGAAAACCTTGTTTCCCCTATCTTTAGTTTGAATTCGACTGATTTTTCTCCATGCATGTTTGTATTTGTAAACGGATCTCCTTTGCTCAACTTTATCTCAGGTGCATTGTCTTATATTTCCTCCCCAACTTTCGTTCAAGAGGTTGCATCTCCATTGCTCAGCTCCGGTTCATCCAGATCCTCATCACCCTCGTCCAGTCCTAACTTGTCTAGATCCTCATCAACTTTACTAGACTGATTGGTGATCGAGTTTGTCCAATGTTGGCTACGCCATGTCCTCTTCCTTTAAAATGATTTGACCTCAATTCCAATTAATTTGCAATGAAAGGGATCAAGTCAGAAACATTGAAAGTATATGTAAAGGTATATTTACCTTGAGATCAATATGATAAGCATTGTTGTTAATTGATTTTAGAACTTTGAATGGTCCACATGTCCTTGGCATCAGCTTAGGTTTCCACTCATTAGGTAACCTATCTTTCCAATAGTGAATATATAATGCCTTGACCGCCCACGGCTAAGGGCCCCCCACACCCACACTCTCGACCTATGGGCCACATTCCGTGTGACGGGTGGTGCAATAATTTTTCGGAGGTTCGATTCTTGTTTACTAACCCAGCAATCACCACATGAATGTTTCCCATGCTTTGGCCTCACTCACACGATATCGTGAATCACGTCCTCATAAATCACCCATCATTCCATTATTCTAAATCAAGCACGCTTAACTATGGAGTTATTTCTGGATGTGTGACCGAAAAGGTAAGTGCACTTTGATAACATAAGTAAACAAATCAATTTTATTAAGCCTTTTGCCTCACTTGCACGATATTATGAATCAATTCCCGATAGGTCACCCATCCTTCCATTACTCTAGTTCAAACACGCTTAACGCAACGACTACCCAAGGCTAATGGGCCTCTTACCCTCGCTCACTAGGCTTATGGGCCCCATTCCGTGCGACAAGCAATGCGTTAATTTTTCCAAGGCTCAAAAGTCTTGTTTACTAACCCAGCAATTACCACATGACTGTTCTCTGTGCTTGGGACTCACTAACACAATAATCATGATAAGTCACCCATCCTTCCATTACTCTAGTTCAAGCATACTTATCTCTAGAGTCTTAAATAAATGTGTGCCCAAAAATGTAAGTGCACTTTGGTGTATAGGTATCAAAATAAATTATCTTAAGCTTTTTCACATATACCATAAATCGGGATGTTACACAATCGACATAAGATCTTCTGGTTTAAGCACAAAATTTTATTTCGCTTTGCTCTTCTTCCTTGCATGCATCTTTGTGTATTCCTCTGTGTTCTTTTTTCACTTGTTCACACAATGAATTGAAAAAACTCGGCCTACTTCTTGCCATCAAGTTAGTTTGTTCTTTTAATGGTAAAGTAAAAAAGTCTATAGGAGACAAAGGATTGAACCAATAGAAAACTTGGAAAGGGGCAAACTTTGTGGCCAAATACATTGATGATACAGTCTGGAAATCAGGGATGGCAGGATGGTTGATGGAAGCTTGGATGAATCGACTATATGTATGATCGGGAGGGCGATATGGATGGATTGCAAGTTGTAAACCTGAAACAAATGAAAAAAATGGGATGCGGTTTATGTTATGAACTAAACAATGAAGATAGACAAAATAAAAGGATAGTTATGGTGGAATGAAGCTGCTGGATGTGTATCACTCTAAGCTTAATCAATAGATGATTGAAGTGGATCGAGATGGTGCTTTGCTTGCTGGCTGTTTAACTGCCCAAGCTTAGCCAATGGATGGGATGTTCGAGATGGATTGATAGACAACACAAAGATCTGTGAAAGGAGACTTTTATAAGTCTGCTTGCTCAAGAGCTGCTTCTCACAGCACTCTAAAGACTTAGACAATAGTTTTGATAAAACTAGAAAAACTGCATAATCATTCATAAATTTCAAAGTAGGGTTCTTTACAATGAATGCACGATTTCAGCTTATAAAGGATCTCCTAAGAGACTATAGAAAAGACCAAACAGTCATAAAAAATACAAGGAAATAAAATAAATTGTAAATTAAGTTTGGTCTTCAAAGGAGTGATCTTGGGAGATTTTATGGTTGTTGGAGATGATTTGCTTGGCCATAAATAATAAAATTGATTCCCTTTGAATCTGGACGGTTTGAGAGGATATGATAGCCTCCTGGTAACCTTCTTGAAGTATGGGAGGGTCCTTAACGCGTGTACAAACAAAATAAGTAGCTGTTGGACCCTTAAATGCCAAAACTCCACATATGGCAAGTTGGAGTTAATGAGGATTCTCCTAGTCCTCTGGGTGGTGGTGCATGGTAGGACTCCTATGACTTATTTTATAGCTTCTTTATTGTCTAGAGTGTCTCCTGTATTCCAAAGAAAGGTTTTGTTCGAGCCAAAATCGATTTGGTTGACAACTTTCTCCAAATGATGTCGGTTTAGTCGGTTTTGGAAAATTGATTGTATCGTGGTTTTCCCATGTTCAGTTATCCTTATTTCGGCCATTATGGAAATATAATAATCCTTTCTTAGTCTGCAATTCATTTCTTAGGGCTGATACTCGCAACTTGATGGGTTGGGAAACCTACAGCTTGTAAAATCCATAACTTCTTGGTTCATGAAGATTTTCTTGAAATTCAAAGCCTCAGTGCTTTCTTGATGAGTAAGCCTTCTTATAAAATTTTTTTCCTGCCAAAATACCTTATGGTTGATGAGATATTTTCCTT
Organism: Moricandia arvensis; assembly: GCA_905132765.1. NCBI lineage: Eukaryota > Viridiplantae > Streptophyta > Magnoliopsida > Brassicales > Brassicaceae > Moricandia > Moricandia arvensis. The sequence continues at coordinate 9,738 of CAJHQP010000788.1, read as the reverse complement.
GATCTGAACCTCTGTTGATGGAACCTCTACACTGGTTGATATGGACAGTTTGGCGAGACTCTGGTCGATCTGTTGGTTTGATGGCCGCATCATTCCTTCTCCCTTGTAAAAGTTTTGACCTCAAAACTGGATAACCTGCACCAAGATAGAGCAAGTCGGCTTTCATTCTCTTTTGAGATTCCAAACTCTTACCTCGATATTGTTTCGGTTTGGGGATGGATTGTGCATTTGGTGGCTCTTCTTTGAAAAGATGTGAAATGATCACGCCCCTGCAATGGTTATGGCCATTGCATCTTTTCTGGAGTGAATTTTCCTTCAAATTTTTGGTGACCACGTTTCTGGTCTTCCTTGGAGTTGATTCTCCTAGCAACAAAAGATGATCCGGTGGGATCTCTTTGAAGCTTTCTTCTTTGCAACCTGAAATAATTTCAATATTCTGGACAAAAACCAAGTGAATTATATCTAGTATTGGAAATTTATTAGCAGGAGGTATTAAGGTCGGATGAAACTTGTAAGAATCAGCAAGTTGAAGAATTATTTTCTCCTTTGGATAACTCTTGTAGTTTGTCGGTTCTTCTTGCAACTTATGACCTTCTTCTGGTCTGATTTTGGGATCAAAAATTTCTGGCCAAGACAAGCACATTATATTTGTGGTTGAAGGTTTATAAACAGAATATGTAGTTCATACTTACTTTGATTGCATCAAAAAGTTGAAGTATGATTTGCCTTTTACTTCTAGTTTCTTCTTCATTATGTTTTGCACAAGTAAGGCTGGTTGTGTGCCTTTCTGGAAACATCTGATTTCTTAATATATGCTCTTCATCCTTTGCTATTCCTGGATAAAACCTTAAGGACAAAGCCAAGTGCATTATATCTGAGTTTAAAACTAGGGGAACAAATTGCATAGAACCTAAACTCACAAGGTTTCCATCAGCTAGTTGGAACATGGCTTTTGGGAAGTGTGATCCGTGTGGTTCCTGCACTAGTTCACTTCCTCTTGGAAAAGATAAGTATATTAACCCAGTCATGGAGTTATTAAGAATATTTTGGTCTAAAGTGAAGCTTACCATAGGTTTTGGCACTTGAACAAGATATTTTGCTGTTTTTGGTTTCCACTTGTTGTGTGGATCATGAATGAACTCTTGTTCTGGTTCGGCCTTTGTAACCTCAGTAATCATATATCTCTTATATGGTATCCCTGTACCAAGAATATACACGTTTAAACCAGTATCTAAAGGTGATGTTAAACACTTACCTTGGTTTAATACTTTGATTACTGGTTTTACATCTTTAAGCAACTTGAGTGGCACCATGTCTTGAGATCTCTTCTGGTCCATCACAAGGACTACGTTTGGTGGCTCCTCTCTCTTGAGTTTCTGTGCCTCAATTCCTGTTATAAGACCTTTTGACAAAGACAAATGCATGCCACTAGAATTGGGAACTAATAAATCAGTTTGAAATACACTCTCACTCATTTTAGATAATTCAGTTTTATCTTTTTGTGAAGTTTTTTTCAATACTTTTTCATCTGGACAAGTTACAGTAAAGTGTTCTTTTCTATGAAGTTTATAACTAGCCTACTCCTCAAAATTAGAGTAAGAAGAATTACCTTGGACTGTACTGGTCGGATTGGACAACATGTATGCCCCTGAATTGGCCTCCTTAGGCAACATGTATGGCTTTTCACATTGAGATTCCTTCTAGTCCATTGGAAGGCTTGCTCCTGTGTTTCATCTCCGTGAGATATAGGTTCCTTAAGACCTGTAATAACACTCTTGGACAAAGACAAGTGCATCATATAAGTGGTAGATGATTTATGAACCATATCATCAAGTGTAGGACTTACCTTACTTGCATAGTACTTTATCTAGTTTTTATTTGGTCCTGATCAAAGTGTTTTGACCGACATTTCTACTAATCTCCATGGCCTTTGGGACCTCACCATGTTGGTATTGATCATAGATAAACTTTGGCCTCTGGTTTGGCCGAATCTGGTCATGTAGGATCAAGCTTTTATGGCCTTCTTGTGGCACAACCTTTCTTTCTTCTTTGGAAACATGAGTTGGATACCTCCTTGGATATAGTTCTTGGATCTCAGAACTTGTAATAGCTGGTGCAAATTTATTCCTCATGACTTCCTTAAGGGCTCTCCATGTCTTGATAGTTGACTCCTTGTAAAACCATCTATCATCTTTTTCTTGTACCACCACTTAAAGGCATCTTTTCTAAGTTGATCAATGGCAAAAGACAGCCTCTCCTTTTTCTAGATGTGGTTGCAGTGAAACAATTCATCAATGTTTCTTTCCCACCTTAGATAGCATCTTTTCCCTGAAAAAGCAAAGCGTTGAACTTTATCAGCATCATCATTATAATCAAACCGAGATTTAACACCTTGGTGGGTAAGAGTTTTAGAAGTTGGGTGTGGGTTTATTCTTGAAGGATCTGGTGGCTTGGGATTGACATAGACAGCCTCAGGTGCATCTCCAAATCTTATTTCTCCTTTCTTTGGTCGTTGGCCTTGTGCCTTGTTTCTTTTCTCCAACTAAGCAACCTGGTTTTTGAGGTCTTGTAGAGCTGCCAACTGTTGGTTCAGTGTGGCCATCTGAGTTTAGCCATGTTCCTCCTCTACAATTGGTTCCTGAAAACACTCTCAAAGATCAAGTGAAGATAGGGAATTTCTGGTCGTGCAAAATAACTTGAATTAATGCAACTTAGACTAACCAGAAAAATATTCAATGCTTGGAACGATATGAACTAAACTATGCAAAAATTATTTTTCTTTTGGGTTTCTTAATGCAACTCGAATGGAGACAGTAAGGAATGGTATAAAAAACAATGTAAAGAAATATAGGATGCCAAAATAACAATGATATATATATATATATATATATATATATATATATATTTGTTGAGTTTTCCTTGTTATGCAAATGCAATTAACCGAAAATGGAAACAACTAAATATGCTTGGACCAAAATGATATAAACTAAGCTAAATGTGTTATAAAACTTAGAGAGAGAGAAGAGGGAATTCGTGTGTATGGCTTTGTATTGTGTTATTCATAAAGTACAAGGGGTTTCTTTTATATAGGGATTACAATAGACCGTCATATAGGTAAATGGAAAGAGTACAAATCCTATTGCAACTAGGAAAAGGAAATATCCAAAACCAACATGGAAAAAGTTTCCCTAGCCGCCTAACCCTAAACCTATATGGTATTGGTTTAGTAAACCTCTATGCAGTAGGTTTATGGTCGGTGCGGTTATGGGCCATCCACAATCTGGTTCATAACACTCCCCCTTGGATGCCATAACCGTATAGAGCTTGTAAAACCTTTACCCAGAAAACCCAATTGGGACAAAACAATGGTGAAGGAAAAAGAGTACAACACACGTTACTCTCCCTGATTTGGACCTCACTGAAGGTCCTTAAGCCTACGCATTACAATTTGATGTATTAATTTCTTGAATGTTGATGTAAGAGTGACTTGAAAGAACTTGTACCACTCGGACCTCTCCAGCCTTTTCTAACTTGCACATGATGGTTGGCCCTTCTACGCCCACGGAAATCCCACAGTCCACACGATTTGTTTCTTTGTCGTCGACCATCTTATACTCTGAGCGGATGTGATAGGTCATCCCGTCGACCATCCCATACTCTTAACCAAAGACACACACAAATTTTGGCTGATAATGCTGCGATGGTTTGTTTCATGGATTGTCAATATAGTGCATAACCTGTCTAAAATCTAATAGATAAATAAAAATAATTTGTCGGATTTTTTTATAAAAATACATGGACTGATTGGGTCTCTCCTATATTCCTCTTTCACTAAGTATTTACTTAGCCTATTGTACCACATGTGGCGGCTCTGTTTCAGTCCATAAATAGATTTGTTCAGCTTTATACAATGTTTTTCTTTGAGAACCTTTTCTTATCTTCAATACATTCTGGTACTTTCATATATATCTCATTATTGAGTGGACCATATAAGTATGTTGTTACTACATCCATTAAGTGTAAATCCAATTTCTCTCTTATGGCCAGACTTATTAGAAATCGAAATATAGTAGCATCAACCACAAGGGTGTATGTCTCCTCATAATTTATTCTTGGTCTCTTGTGAGAATACTTGTACAACAATATGGGTTTTATATCTCACGATTTCTTTCCCTCACAAAGATCCATTTATATCCACTGGTTTAACATCATAAGGTGTCCTTATTTATTGGACCAAATACATTTCTCTTCCTTAAAGAGTTTACCTCCACGTCTATAGCTTCTTTTCATTTAAGACAATCTGATCTACGAGTGCACTCTATTATTGATATGGGTTCATGATCCTCGTTTATATCCATAAGTTCAAGTGCTACCTTGTATGCAAATAAATCATCTATGTCGACATCTTTTTCTGTTCCAATGTATTCCAAACATGATATAATCGATTACAATCTCATTAATATTAGGACTATTAGTACCCTGAAGCTTGGCATCCCAAGCCTCAGTGTTTGGTACCTTAGAGCCGGCCGGCCTTATGTTCATGTTTGTGGTTTCCTCGACCTCGAATTTGTTTTCATTCTCTGCACCTTTCTTTTGTTTCCGAGGATTCTTATCTTTGGAACCTATTGGTCTACCATGTTTCAAACGTTGTCTAGACTCTTGTAGGAACTTGATTATGTCCCTCTTGGACTTCAATATGTATTGGTGCATTACATGCTGGTATATATGACTTAGTCACTTTCTTTGCGTCAGCAAATGAGTCTGGCAATCAATTAGCTAGCTTTTGTAAATGTATAATCTTTTGGATGTCTAAATCACATTATTTAGTCCCAGGATCTTGCCAAGACAATGATGGTTGATTCCATTCTATTTCTTTTACCAGCTTATTATTTTCTCCCTCTTATGTTGGATAGTTGGATTTATGACAATTGGTGTACCTAACCTTAAGTAGATCACCCATGGTCAGCTCTAGGTACTTAATAATCGTGGGAGATTCGTATCCAACATATACCCCATCCTCCTTTGAGGTCCCATCTTAGTTCTATGTGGTGGAGCAATTGGCACATCCAAATTTCTTTAGATGGGATATGTCTAGCTCATGACCCGTGATTTAATTGAAATGGGGAATATTTATGCTCACTAGATGGTCAGATGCGTATCAACTCTGCTACATGTAAGACTACATGATAATTGTGCTTTAACTTGGACCATCCTTAATATTAAATGAGCCATAAGAAACTCGATAATTGATTAGTAAAGTGAATAATTCCACCTTCACGGTTAGTCCCTAAATACATGCCTAAAAAGTTAATGATCCTAATTTTTTTAATCGACGTGGAACTCATAAACGAATTGACCCATAAAATAATCGGCCTTATAGTCAAGGTTAACTAGGTATGGTTCATCCCCAATGAATAGCCTTGGTGGATTCTTCCTATCCGTGGGCTGCATATTCCAATATCCTAGTGCCACAAACACCTAATCGACCACTCGCCCTTGCCCAAGCATACGACCATACTTAGGGTCTATAGGCTTCATATCCAGTTCGAGTATTCTACATTTAATGCACCAAATCAAGGCATAACACAATCCTAGATTTACCAAAATCATTTACCACTAACTGGTCAAGCATGGGCTTTAGGTCCTAACCTTATGTCATTTCACTCACCTTATATTTCTAAGAAATCAAAGTACTAAAGGTACCCTATTGGTGACCATTCCTAAAACCGCCCCAACCGCCTCATCAGACTGTCGAAATACTCGAATGGTTGGGTCGCCTATTCAGCCTTAACTGTTCACCAGTTGGCCCACTACCTTGATCGCAATTTAGGTTCTCCTCTATTAACCTTAACCAAATAACTCTCTCTATCTCAGTTTCTCTCTCTCTCTCTCTCTCTCTCTCTCTCTTAGGGTTATGTGATCTTGATCGAACCAGATGACAATACAAGCGTGGACAAGTACAGATAGTCAACAACTGAAGATAAAATAAAAGGAACACAAACATGGTCAAGTCGAGAAGGTCATATTAATAACTAGACAACAATACAAGTGTGGCCAAGCCTAGATGGTTAGATAAAGAACATGTGAATGAGCTTGAACCAGAGGATGAGCTTGCAGCTGAGGAAGATATTAATACACCAGTGGGTCCAATTTCTCGAGCAAGAGCCTATAAGTTCAACCAAGCAATAGGAGGAACGCTCAATAGCTTAGTGAGTCAACCTAATCAAGGCAGCACGTATGAAGCTAAAGCTTGTAAAACCACTTTGGTTTTGATTTAAGCTAACTGATTTCCACAAATTGGAAAAATGACCTGATTATACTCTTTTCCCTTGTCAAGTTTTGTGCCACTGGGTTTTCTTGACAAGTTTTTTAATGAGGCAATTGTTTCAATTCACCATGGCCCATTTTGTTGAATCTAGGAGCCCAAGACCTATGTTTCATCATCAAACTCGTCCACGCATGAAAAGGAGCCTAATTTTTAAGTTTAAACTTGTATAAACCTGTCTTTAATGCTTTTATAGTTTCCAAAACAGCCTTGTAAGTTGATAAGACTGGTTCTTCTCCTTTGTTTGTTTGTAAGTTGTTATGGTTAAAACTCATCGATCTTTTTATTCTAGAACTCTTTCTAAAATACGTCATAGGAAGTCCGACACAGAAGGCGACTAGGGTTTTACCTAAATCACAAGTACTTGATTCAGGAGGCTCCGCCGCCGGGGTTGCCAACACAAGTACGCTGGTTCCTAAAGTCCAGTCACCAGTTAAGGTTCAGGGAAAGGAAGGAGCAAAGGGTTCGTCGGTCAATGTAGTGAATAACAATTTAATGAAACAATAGTTAGTGGATGTGTGAGGTCGGAGGTTCCAGACTCGGTTCAAACGAACACACCTCTGTGGGAGGACCTGTTGGTGGCGAGATTCCCAACCACAGCTCCACATGTAGCAAAAATCCATGTGATAGTGAACAAGATATGGCCTCTAGGAGACAAGACAATCAAAATTGATGTGTTTGAGATAAGTGACAATGAAAAAGCTGTGAAGCTCTTAATTAGAAAGACAAGTGTGAGTTCTTGAGGTTATTGAACATGCGCTCTATGTCTTTTTCCGTTTCCTTGGATTCCCAGAACCACATCCACAATCTATGAGTAAAATATACTTCATCAAGTTGAGTATCCAGAGGAATTTTAAAAACTCTTTTGGCAAAGCCATCCATCTCTTTGTTAACTGCTTCTCTGCGAAGATGTTTGGGAATCTTCTGCTTTCTTTTGGACTCTCTTTCTGTTGTCATGGGATCAGGTGTATTGGCATTCTATTCCTGATTCACCATCCTCGAAGGTCTGACAAATAGGATGGCACTCAAACTTGGTAACCGAATCGGTTCTGTTGTTGGGGACTGTCGATCGATGCTAGCTTCTCTACGTTGATCGACGTTGGAAAATTGACATGAGGCAACCAATTATGCAAGTTCTGTCGATCGACGGTCCGATAAGGTTGTCGATCGACACCAATGCGAGCTGTCGAAGGACATGGCACTTTCTACACGAAAATCTCCTTCCTGCAGCTGTTCTCTCTTCACTTCTTGCCAAAAGTATTTACTTATCAATGCACTGACGTGGTGCTTATAATTAGCTTCCCCTTCCTCCTTAATCAGGGTCTCATGTCTCTGAATGGCCTCACTTGTTTGGACCACTAGATTCTCCAACTTCTTGACATGAGTGTTGAGATTCTCAAACTTGGTGTTGAGGTTGATGTACATGGAATCCATCTTCCCATTGAAGTTCACAATCATCTTCTGCTGCTGCTGAGGTATTCTACCAACCATAGCTTCCAATTTGCTCTCCTGAGGCTTCTGCTGCTGTGAATTATGATTGTACTTACTCCTCTTGCCACCATAGAAGTTCATGTTGTAGCCTAGATTTCCTGGTCTCCGGTCACCCTTTACACCAACAAAGTTCATATCCTCTTCCTCGTCTTCTTCTTCAAGGGCTTTCACTTCTTGCCTCTTGAGAAATTTTTGAACACTGTCCAACTTTGCCTTGACTTCATCTATCTGCTCCTTTCTCAAAAATGGAGCTGATTTCTTCTTCTCATAGTCAATGTTCTTGGTGCTATTGCTAGACGCCAAGTTTTCAGTAAGCCTTGTTGCTTCTTTTGGAATCCTAGTGCTGAAATTACCTTCACTAGTTGTGTCTAAAGTCTTATGGTACTGAAGATCAATACCTCTGAAGAAAGTGCTAAGTAGCTGCACTTCATTGGAACCGTGGTGTTGACAGTCTCTCTAGTAGGACTTGAATCTGAACCAAGAGCTTTTGAATGATTCTCCATGCTCCTGTGTGAATGTAGCGATCCTGCCACTCAAGTCTTCAGCTCGTGCATCATCAAAGAAATCACGCAGGAATGCATTCTTGATGCCTGTCTACGATGTCAAAGATCCTGGTGGTAGTTGCTTAACCCAATGTGAAGCATCTCCAACAAGTGAGTACTTGGGGAACTTGCAGAATACACAATCTTCAGGGACTCCATTGGCCTTAATACCAGATACTAGATCCTCAAATCGCTCCAGCTGATCCATCGGGTGCTCATGTCGCAATCCATGGTAGGGTGACTGCATAACAAGTGCAAAGAAGGACGGTTTGATCTCCAAATCCTTCCTCTGTAAAGCTGGAGGATGAATAGTGGATCTGTTGGTATAGAACTGGTGTGGACGATTGTAGTATGCTCGTGTCCATCGAGAAGCTTGAGCGGCAGCTTTAGGTCGAGCTACTGCAGCGTCTGCTTCTAGTTCATGGATTACAGTTCCTTGCTCGTCAATTTTTGACATGTTGCATCACGCAAATGACCTTTCAAGGTCATACATGTCTCCTCTTTTATCTCGAACTACAACTAAAGTCGCAACCATCTTTCACGAGCTACCCTCGATTGATGCCTTATGGGTACTGACGATCGATGTTGGTGAGTGAGTGTCGATCGGCGGTTGAGTACTACTGTCGATCGAGGCTTGTCGCGTTTGTTTGTGGATGGAACGTTCGATTGCAACAGGGTCTGAGAAGAGTAATTCCATGTTTTTTGGTTCTGGTACTGCTGGGCATGCACCTGAAAGATAAGAAAAAGAAATTGTCAGTAGCTTGCAGTCAAAAGAAAAAGCCCAGAATAAACCCTAGAAAATAAATTTAATGGCGATCCTTGCTCCCCGGGAAAGGCGCCAAATTTGACAGTGTGTTGTTTAAGGTTTATTTTAAAGCAGGCAATCTATCAAATTAACCATACAAACTACTCTTTCCAAGAGAGGTCTAATTATAGTACTTAGGGATCAAATCCACAGAGAGCGAGGGAACACAATAGATTTCTGAATTCTAAAGGTTAAGCTAGGCAAACTATAAATAGGAGGTTTGTTTGTAGGTTTTATTTCAAAAGGAAATTGTCAAAATAAGTTAACTGATTCAAATATGGAAAAGATAGATCTAGGGTTGCAAGAAAGTGAATTATAGTGGATAGGATGCAGGGAATTATAAAAATGCAAGGACCTTAATCACAAATCCGACCCCCTCTGGTTTTAACTCCTGTATACGAATAGAGGAGTCGATGATCGATTGCTAAGGTAGAGTGTCGATCGACGGTTATCGAACATGAAGTTCTTCCGCTAGGTTAATTAAAGCAGCTCTCGCATGTATCTGACAACCTAGCTTAATTGAATTAATTCTGGCACATAACCTACTCTCGTAGTTTTCTATGTTCTAAGTTCAG